>VZTL01036364.1:13128-72484 GCA_013400535.1 Scopus umbretta
TTTTTTTCCTTTGTCTTTCCAGGAATGCACGTTAGCCTGCCATGGAACCACAGGCTTCTTGCTCTCACATGCACAGTGATGGAAGGTTCTGATGCCCTTTGGTTTCCAAAATGTTTTTTTGCCAGCTTGTCTACCTTATGTTATTCTGGTTGTCTGGAGTAGAGCGGTAACTGACTTAATTAACATCTTAGCTAACAGAAATCTAAAGGCAAGCCAATGTCTCCCACTCAACATATTTGATGGAGGTTGATCCCCTCCCTCCCCCATAAGTGACCTTACTGTTCAAGGTGAGCAACATGGCATCCCCATCTTGTCTAGACAAAAGGTTAGGTTCTGTCTTTAAAGACCTGCTGAGCTATTCCCAGTCCAGACTAATCTGCTGGAAAATTGATCTCATCTCCTGGAAAACCTCCTTGATTGCCACAAGGAGATTGTTCATCTCTCTCTGACCTGCAGCTTGTGTCCTGCACAAGCAAACCCCTCTAGATTGGAGGTGGGTCATGAAGTTGCATGGAAAAATCCAAGCAGCTTCCTTAGCTCGATGGCCCTGTGCCCTCACCAGTCAGTCAGAGCTACACTGGATTCACCCACAAGCTCTTGGTGTTCCATGACCCAAAGACAAACAGTTTTCTTTGCAGCCTGAAGTCTTTAAAGTATTTTGTGATGCAGCTGGAAACAAACAGGAAAAGATGTTTGCCTTTTCTTAAGGGATCAGTCTGAGAGTGCTGGAGCTCTGATTGAATAAGTAATGTACTGAAAAAAAGTCTATGCTCTGTCGGTGCTTTAATAAGTAATTGAGCTGAACACTGCTGCGTGTGATCCCAGTGGGACCTTTTTGTTTTTCAGCTTGATTTTCCTTTGGAGTTGTGGCTACCACCACAGATCACAGAGCAGCACAGTGAAAGATGTGTATCTAAAGCCACAAAAAGCCAAAGCAGAACGTTCAGCAAATCATTTGTTTTATCTGTATTTCTATTACCTTGGTCCCCAGACTGCTGTGTGCAGGTTAGGGGGTGGGAGAAGAAGAGAGTAACATTTTAGAGAACTGAACTGTCTGCTCTTGGTGCGTGTCATGAATATGGGGCCAAGTTATAACCCCTTATATAGCAGGAAGGTGCTAATTTGGATATTTCTTCTCTCCAGCTGCTGACTTTTGATGTAATCTTTAGGATTTTTATTTTGTTGAGATCTCTACCCTTGGTTAAAATAGGCTTGAAATGGGCAAACAAGTTAAAAATATGGCTAATGATGATTAGAAGGTGGGTGGACATTCACTCGGATATCAGGGGATTGCTATCTCATGAGGAGCATTTCCTTAAGAAGCTTCTCTGAAGGTGACTGTAGTCCTGATTTCACGTGGCTTGGAATTTTAAGATGGTGTTTTACACTTGTGCAAATTTGGTACAAAATCGTATCTGCACCAAAGGATCCTCTCTTGTCAGTACTTTACACTCATTTTGTGTAGGTCAAAATCACTGTGTAATATGCAAGGCAAAAGAACTCGGGATGAATTTTTTTGGTAATCATTTTTTTTATGAGAGATGTGTTTCTGAAGTGTGTGAGTAAGTCATCTTTGACTGGGATATTCAGAATAGTTACAGCCCCTGATCACTTCCGTGCTTTGGTACAACCTAGGTCAAGGCTCTTTGGTTAGCCAGTTCAAGTGGTTTAGCTTTCAGTCATCAAAGCTTACATTACCAGAATGTAAGATTTTTAGATTAATTTTTTTCCCCTAGAAGTTTTTTTCCCTCTCCTGCAGCAGGTATGACCTTTTCTTGCACATGGTTTGCCTTGTTAGCTGTTTCCATTTCTGTGGGATGCTAAGAACTTCTCTTATGTGACACTTTCCTGAGTGAACTTCTCTCCTGCTGAGATCCAGCCCCAAGACTCAGTTTGCTTTACTTGTTCTTCTGCCTCTCTGTTGCTTCTTAAAGTTCAACTTGAGAAACAGAATGGTGCTTCTGTGGTGATCCCAGACTTCTGGGAATGTCTCGACCATTGTGGAAATTCAGTGATTTCATTCAGCGTTCTTGAAGCACATATGCTGAGGGGTAGGGGTGAAGGAGCAGCTATCACTGCTTATGGATACTGCTATGATCTCTGATTTCAGTCTTTCACTAAGTTGCCTCATCCGTTGATGCATCAGCCTGCCTGTTAGAACAACTGGGGTTATTATTAATTGCATAGAATGTTTCTGCTCTAAGCTCTTTAGATGACAAGCATTTGTGATGTGGTTTTTGTTAAGATGCCGTGATTAGCTCTGCTTTTATTTGGTATATTGAGCTTCAGTACTCCGTAATGCATCCATCTGGTTGTCATTTCTCTTAGCATCTCATCAGCCAAACAGAAGTCTTTGGTCACTGAGGTGTGGGATTCATCTGACCAGTGTAGACATCTGTGTCTGCTCTCATATGGGCTCCTTTTATAATCAAAGGAGAGGACCACAAGGGACAGGAGTGTCTGGCTGTTGTTCATCTTATCTTGTGGCAGATGTCTACAACAGATCAGGTGATTTGTCTCCTGAGTGAGCCATTTCTCCCTGCTGAGTAGAAAGGCAGTTGTGTGGAGGACAGAAAAAGCCAGTTTTTCTTCTTGTGCCAAAACTCCTGAAGACTTGTTTGAAAGCTGGTCTCAACTTTGGAGACAAGATTTGTCCCTAGTTACCATTGTACAACTAGAAAGCTTTCTTGTTCTAGGACTGCTCTGTTTTTACTGTAAAATCCATGAGATTGACCTCCCCAACTCCCTTCAGCCAGTCCTCTCCATACACCTGCGTGGAGATATCCAGCAGACATAGGTCGGGAGCTTTGTTCCTTAACATTCTTGCTTGGCCCTTTGCATGCCCTTGCTTGTGTTTATCCCTTCAAGCTGGACTCTTTCAGGCATTTGTGTTATGCCTGCAAGCACAGTACCCCGGTGCAGTAAAAGACAGCTCCCTTAAGACTTAGGCAAGCATTGCACAGGACAGCAAAGGTCTGTTCAACTTGCTGTTTGGAGACAATATTTACTCTCTGACTGACAAGTATGCACTACCCTCCTGAAACCTCAGCTCTGTTCCAGATCTGAAAACTACTGGTGTGTTGGAAGATGGAATCCTCCTTGAAAAATAGTCTAAGCCATGTTGTATAACAGAAGGGCTTAGACAGAGAAACAGAGCAGAAACACAGCTGCTTCTTAGCTGAGGACTTTTATCTTAAAATAAAACACGTTGCAGAAAACAAATAAGAAGCAAAGGTTTCTCGCACAACTTTGATATCACAGCTTATAGCTCCCGAGAGCATCTCTTTACACTGCTGCCATAGCTTGTTAGGTTAGGATAGGACATTGCCCTGACACTCCTGGTGTCATTTCTTTGCTAGATTTCTACCCTACTTGAGGACAGTTGCATATACCCTTTTGATCAAGAAAGGTGGTGTTGAAAGGTGACAGTAGGTTTTCCCAATTTCCATTTCCAAGCCTAATTATTCTGGTCCCTGCCATTGTTGTCCCTTAGAATAAATGCCTCCTCAAGCAGAGGGAAGAGAAGACATTGAATGAAGCTAATCCAATATGTGATTTAGTCAGTTCAACAGAATAAACAGGCAAATAAGCTGCATTTCAAGACCTCCCTCGCTGTGGAAGTGTTTGCATTTTTTTGTTTTTCTTAGAGTGACTCTTGGCTCAGAAGATACGGCCGTGGTGTCTTGTTTGATTCCATCCCACCATGTTTGTAGCACAGCAAACTCTCCCAAAAGCCTTTCAGCATAGGCTCATTTTACTATTTGCCCAGTGAATAGAGATTTTTCATTTTGATCTGTGTTGTGTGTGGTTTTGGCATGCTTTATAAATGAACCAGTTAGACAAGTGTTGCTAACAGCTTCCCCTGACTGTTGGTAGTCAACCGTCATCATTCGTGGGCTTCCATAGCAAAAGAGATGAACAAGCAGGGGGCAAGTGCTTGCTGTAATGGCCAAAGTAAATTTCAAGAAACTCTTTCCCTTCTCTCTTGGCCCAGAAATGTTGCTGTAAGTCAGAGTCACAGGACAGGCAGTGTTGGATTGTCCACAGCATGAGTATATTCAGGTAAGGGTTGTGTATGTTCAGCCAGATTGTCTAGGTGAGAAATCATTGAGGTGAGACTGGACAGGCAATTTATATCAAGTTCTGTGTTTTGTAATTTATACTCTGAATCTTTAAATGACAGAATAAATTAAATTTCTCAGATGAGCAAGAATTGTGTGTTTAGAGGTGGAGGGAGAATGCATCTGGACCGGGGAATTTCTTGGTGAGGGGACCGAGGTACTCAGTCAGGCTCCCCTTCTTCTGGCCTGATGCATCTTGGGTTTTTTTCTCTACAGCAGCCCAAGATCATGTGGGACACGGAAATGGCTCCCTCCCTGAGCTTCTTCCAGCCTACCAATGCTAGCCTGCAAACTGGGACCTGGGGTCAAACCCACCAGGCAGAGGGAGCTCCCTCCTCCCAATGGTGTGCTGTCATACTGAGGCCATCGGTCAAAAATCTGGGTGCTTCACGCCCATTGCTTTTAGTTGAGCATGAGGCTGCCTCTGGGGCCTGAGTTGTGGTGCCTTTTGGACCTGTATCGGACTGGGAGCTCAGGCTTTAGCAGGCATAGAGGAAGTGAAAGATTTCAACATACTCTTTTTTTCCGCAGTGACTAGAAATTGTGCGTATGACCTGGCCACGAAGGCGGCGAATGTTATCCTTGATCTTACCTGTGTGCCTTTCCAGTTGAGATGGGAGCATCGCCTGGTGCAAGGCTCTGGTGAGATCTGGATTGGGAGGGCATTTGCAAATCAGCTCTCTTGTGTTCAGGAAAGAAGAATTAAAATGGGAACAGTTGAAGAAGATGTTTCATACATTGATAAGGGGAAGGGAAAGGCTGTCCTAGGAGTGGAGATTAAAAGCTTAGCTTGGTTCGCCTACCAAGTGAAAGCTGGGAGGCGATACCATCGTTCAGTACAAATCCTTCAGGTTGGGGGAAAAGAGCAGGGGGAAAGCTATTCAAGCCAAAGAACAATGTTGGCACACGAAAAAGTGGCATATACTGATTGGGAATAAATTTGAACTGGAAATTAGGAATGAGGTGGGGGCAAGGTGCTGAAGGACCTCTTGTATTCTGTGTCTGGTGCCAGGACTATAGAGCCCCATACCTGCAGCATGACATTTTGCAGGGCTATAGCGTGGTGTCAGAAATCCTGTGCTGAAAACTGCATTTGGTTTGGACTAGCAGTGACCTTTAGAGAAACTGTTGTTTGCCACGTGGACAGAACAGGGTTTCACACTTGGCCTCTTTTGAATTTCCTTCTTGACTGTGTTTGGTTTGTGGGAAGGAACTTGTATGGAAGGGACAAATAAATGGAAAGCTTCCAACTCTATTTCTTAATCCTGGGACATGTCATAGCCCAGTTTGCTATCGGTTTGCTGGGCTAGTCCTCTACAAACAAGAGGAATTTACCCCACGGCAGTCTTTCTTCACTAGAACCCTGCAAAAGGAAGTGAGGCTTAATTAGCATTTTAAAGTGGACAGCCTTGAAGTTAATGATATTCAATAAAGAAAAATTGTTTTAACCTTATTTGCACTTTTCAATTTACTTATTAGAGGCCATCTGTTATATTTTAAGCAAGAGCACTGGGAGCTAAACTCTCAGATTGTCAAATGAGGTTTTAACTGGCTAAGCAGAAGGGAAAGAACAGGCTGCCTTAAATGAGCAATTAGACTGTTTTTCTTCGATTTCTCACTTTTGTGTCAAAAAGCAAATGGTCACCATTTCAAGCAACAGTTGAGTTGCGACAATGACATCTGTTTTTAAGGGTGCTGATGAGTCCTGGAGAATGTCACTTGACCTCAGATCTCAGATATGGTCCAACATGGTTGAAACTTAAAAAGCCAAATGTGAGATGAAACTGGTGAGGGGTGTGAAGGGCAAGAATAAGGATTTCTGTAGGTAAATCACCAGAAAAAGGAAAATGGGAACATACTGATTTTCTGCTAAATGTGTTGGCTGACCTAGTGACAATGGGTGTGGAAGCTGAGGTGCTCTTTGCCTTTGTCATTACTGGCAAGGTCTGCTGTCCTGCTGTTAAGCCTCTTTATCTCTGTGCCTAGTGGCAGAATTTAGGGGAGATAGGTGCTACCTATAGTAGGAGAGGATCAATTTAGGGACTGCTGAAGCAAAATGGGCATACATAGGTGCATGGGACCAAGTGGGATGTTTGAGGGTGCTGAGGAAGCTGTCTAATGTCACTGTGAGACTGCTTTCTATCATCTGTGAAAGGTAGTCATGATGATGGAAGGTCCCCAACGACTGGGAACAGGTTAATGTTAGGATCATCCTCAAGGAGAGGAGGATCCAAGAAAAATGCAAACTGGTCAGCTTCATCTCTGTCTCCAGGAAGGTTACAGAACAAATCTTCCTGGGGGTCATTTCCAGGCATGTGAGGACAAGAAGTCACTGCTGAATGCACGGACCAGATCTCCATTGACTGTCATGGGAATCTGTCTCCTAAATTTAGCTATCTTAAGTTTGGGGAGTTTCTTACCATATCTCTGAGAAGCTGGGTGTTTTTCCTGTGCCCCTGGGCAAAGCGAGAGCCTTTGGCAGGACAAGAGCCAAACTTTGGTCTCCCAGGTCTCATGAGAATAATTTAAAACCTGGGACACCCATAATTCCTCCTGGAGGGTTGGAAAAGGAAAGCAAAATGTCTTCTCCAAATCTACTTAAAAATCTATGGGAGCCGGTACAGCTGGTGCTGTGCATCTGGATTTGGGACTGTGCATTCATGTATGGATGTTAGCAATCCCTCTGGATTTAATAATAGATGTACTGCTGTTCAGCTGAGCAAAGACTCTGAATCTTGGTTCCTGGGGGATTTGGCTGCTGTGGCTCTAAGGTTACTATGTCCAGAACGAGGGTGGAGTAATCCCTTTTGCAAACAAATGCAAAATGTGATCAATGCCATGGGCTGGTACCCTGTTCCACAGGAGCAGCAACTTGAATTGCCACAGCCTGAATCCCTTCAACCTGCAAATTTGAAGACTGATCCCACAATTGTTTGAAAATGTAGATCTTGGCTTCACTCCCATGGGTCACCCCACTGAAGTTAAGCTGAAGTTGACTTCTGTATAGAATCATAGAATAGAATAATAGAATTATTTAGGTTGGAAAAGACCTTTAAGATCATCAGGTCCAACCTTTAACCTAGCACTGCCAAGTCCATGACTAAACCATGTCCCTAAACACCACATCTACACGTCTTTTAAATGTGACTCTACCACTTCCCTGGGCAGCTGGTTCCAACACTTGACAACCTTTTGGTGAAGGAATTTTCCCTAATATCCAATCTAAACCTCCCCTGGTGCAACTTGAGGCCATTTCCTCTCATCGCTTGTTACTTGGGAGAAGAGACCAACACCCACCTCACTACACCCTCCTTTCAGGAAGTTGTAGAGAGCGATAAGGTCTCCCCTCAGCCTCCTCTTCTCCAGGCTGAACAAGCCCAGTTCTCTCAGCCACTCCTCATAAGGCTTGTGCTCTAGACCCTTCACTGGCTTCGTTGCCCTTCTTTGGACACGCAATGTATGGAAAGCGCTGTACCCACAAATCCCAGATTTGCTAGGGACTGAAGCCACCAGCTCTTGTTGATGCCAGGCTTGCTCTGCAGCCAGCTATGTTTCTGTCCTGGGTGGTGAGTTACAGTGACAGAAGGAAGGAGAAATGATCCAAACAAAAGAAACAGGGCAGAAACATAAACTAGATCACTTTGATTCACAACAGCACTTCATCATTAGTAAGAAAACCCCTACTAAAACAAACGAACTATGAAGTATCTGTAGCAGTGAAATCCAGCTGCCAACAATGTTATTGTAAAAAATAGCCATGGGTACTGTTAGTTTGCTCTAAGCACTAAAGCTGAATGTGTATGTGATAACATAGCTTTTAGAAAATCTTGCTTTTGTGTCATTCCAAGCTTAAAATGCTATTTTGTGTTCAGATCTATAGAGAAAAAATACCCCACAACTTGAGGTGACTTTTGTTTTAAGACTTTTAAATTTATAACTGAGCTGGCTAAAATGCTTTTCATCAAAGTACAAAAGTTTCATACTGTAATTAATGGCAAGTGATATCTAACGCAATAAAACACCATCATTTGAGTGTTCTTACAAGACTATTTATGACTGGATATTGAAACTGATAATGATTCTGCCATTTGTCCTCATAATTTATTATTCCAAGGAGAGGCAAGTGGTGTTAAGGGTTCACGATCCGTTTTATGGAAAGAGTGCTGAATTCAGCTTTTTATGGGTGTAAATGACAATGTTTGGCGCTCTGTGGAAAATGTGCGTGTGACAGCGAGTGCAGACCCTACTGAGGGGTCGAGATGGGGACCATTAATGCTCTTTCTTAGAGAGCAGAAGCCCCTGGCTGTGTGATTCAGTTGCAGGTAGCCTTACTGGTACCAGCGCAATGACTTAGTCATTGTCTCAGCAGGATACCTTGGAAGACCAGGGCAGGATTTTTCTGGAAACCTTCTAGCTGGTTTCTGAGCTAGATGATCTCATGAAGTATCACTTTGGGAAGGCAAAGCTGGATTCACTATAAGCAATCTAATCCAAAGCCCGTGGAAGATAATGGAAAGAATTACTGTCTCTGGCAAGTCTTGTGTCAGGCCAAAACAAAAGCTCGACTCTGGAGGGGACTTCCCTTGGTCTTGCAAAGTGCCAGCCAGACTGTATCCCTCCGAGCACAGCCCTTTCATATTGCACTGGGCCGAGGCTGATTTACTGAACGCTCAGGCTGTGATCCTCACCTTATTCAAGCTCATGAAATTTCTTTAAATTCAGTGTTGATGCAACTAATGGAAAATCTGAGTGAAGGCAGAGCTTAGGGTATTTTTGGACTGAGATCTGAAAAACAGAGATGATACTTCAGTCTGATAGACTCCTGGATCCAAGACTATAGCTTTCTGGTTTTCCCCAGTCTGCTGTTCATTTGCTGTAGAATAAAGTACTGTAGGTAAAGATTTGCGTTTCCATCACTAGCCCTAGCAACAGTTTAATGAGTTTCTTGCTGCTTTGCAAATAGCTTGGAGTGAATCCGATGCCACAGAAGCAGAAAGTAGGATGTGGTCCATTTTCTTTGCTTTTCAAGAGCTATGGTCCCCTTCCTCTTCCCTTCTGCCTCCCCTCGTTTATTCTAATAAGCATGTCAAAAGGGAAGTCGCTTCTTTATTGGAGGTTATCCACGTCAAGGGAAGTTATGTTTCCATCACTACCTGGGGGCCCATCAGCAGATGAGGACGGAGAACAGTGACTCAGAATGACTTTGAAGCAACACCCAGCAGCAACTGAAGACAAGAACATAGCTGACATTTAAAATAACCCGATACACAAATAAAACCATTCTGCTAAATTATGCATCTTTTTACTCTTGGCTGTTCTTAAAGGACGGGGACTGGGTGAGTGTTTTCTATGTGTGCCTCTTCTTTTTCCTGTGCTTGGAGCTGAGTGACAGCGACACACTGATGGAGCATAGTGCATTGATTTTTGTGGCTACAGTACTTTATGCTGAAAAGAAATACAGCTTTTGAAATGATGGAGGGCCCCTATTCAGAGAAAAAAAAAAATGAGGTATATGGGTGAGTTTTGCTGAATGCACCTTAGTTATCTGCTTTGAGTTAAGCACGTGCCTAAATGCTTTGATGACCAGCAGTGTTGGGAATACATTTAGCAGTAAGTTTGAGCTGGACTAAGTAATGGCTAAAGAACACGCAAGAAAAATAAGGTAATAGGGATATTAAGAAAACCTCTCTCTGTTTCGCTAGTTGTTGGAAACCAAGAAATAATGTGTTAACTTTAAAGCTTTTTCCTTAATGGCACAAACACAGATACGTGCCATTGCTTGTGCGCTCCTCTCTTTTCCCAGCTGAGAAGTAGGGACAGTGAGGTGCTGGTCGACAGCAGGCTCAGCAGGAGTCAGCAGCGTGCCCTGGCAGCCAAGAGGACAACCTGCATTCTGGGGTGCATCAAATACGGTGTAACCAGCCAGCCAAGAGAGGTGATCATCCCACTGTATTCAGCGTTGGTGTGGCCTCACCTGGAGTACTGTGTGCAGTTCTGGGCCCCACAACTTCAGAAGGATGTGAAGGTCCTTGAATGTGTCCAGAGGAGGGCAACAAAGCTGGTGGTGAAGGGCTGGAAGGAGTGTCCTGTGAGGAGCAGGTAAGGATTTTGGGCTTGTCTGGTTTGGAGGAAAGGAGGCTGAGGGGCGACCTCATCGCTCTCTACAGCTTCCTGAGGAGGTGATGTGAAGACGGAGGTGCTGAGCTCTTCTCCCTGATATTCAGTGATAGGACTCGTGGGAATGATTAAAAGCTGCACTACAGGAGGTTCAGACTGGACATTAGGAAACATTTCTTTGCCGAGAGGGTGGTCAAACACTGGAACAGGCTTCCTAGAGAGGTGTTCGATGCCCCAAGCCTGTGAGTGTTTAAGAGGCGTTTGGACAGTGCCTTTAGTAACATGCTTTGACTTGGCCAGCCCTGAAGTGGTCAGGCAGTGGGACTAGGTGATCATTGTAGGTCCCTTCCAACTGAAATAGTCTATTCTGTTCTGTTCTGTTCTATTCTATTCTATTGATAGTTGATAGTCGATAGTTGTTTTTTTTACAACAGCTGAGGCTGTTTCTCTTGTCACCGATTTCACTCTGCTCTCTCCAACACAGCCCCTGTCCAAACCTTCCTGAGATCCTTTGGCCGGGCCCTTCCCAGGTGCAACTTCACTGACCAGGAAGGAGATGCATCGATTGACCCTGAGCAATGACCTGCCCTTCGGCTTTCGTTCAATGGTTCTTATTCAAAACTTTAAGGGTGGGTGAGGGGGAAGATGAAAGACCTCTCAGCTGGTTTTGGTATTATTGTATTAGTTTTCCTGCTGCAGTAGCATTTGACAGCTGTAGGCGTGAACAAGTGTGACGCTGCACTGTTGTAGATCAAGTATCGTGCTTGGGCCCCTGTTTCTCTTCCTTTTGTGTCTTCTGTAAGCGCATAACTAGAAAATGCAACCCAATTTTATACACCGAGTCGTCTGTTTGCTACTCTTCCCTAGGCACCTGCTGTGGCAGGCAGGATACAGAGCAGCATCAGCCTGGTTTGCAGAGGGGAGGGCAGTACTTATCCTCATTGCATTTTGCCAAGACCTGTTTTTAAAGTGATGTCCTATGAAGCACTGCTCCTATAATATTTTTATGGCAAGGCTGTATCTTTCTGTGGTTTTCCAAAAATATTCAGGCATTGCACGTGTCAAGGAAGCCATGGTTTGCAAGTGGAAAGGCCAGTGCAAGGGAGTTGCTTTAATGTTTATCCTCCTGCTGTGCCTCCAAAAAAAAATTGTTGCTTTGGATGGGGGCTGGTGATCTGGTCATAATTCTAATGTCTTGAACATGTCTTGAGTCACCTCTCCAATAACTTTAGCTCACTGAATTCAGTATATTCATTTTTGGTGAGTTTATGGTTTGAAAATATAAGTGGATTTGAAGACAGAATCTTACCTCTTTAAGGGAGAAAAATCGCACTTTTTAGAATATGTATATAAATTCAGAGCAATCTGTCTCATGGATGGTCTCAGCTTAGTCTTCTGTGAACATGTGTCCACATCACAAAATGACCATGCAATTTAGCATGACAGGCAAGAAGCATTTTAAAGGTCATTAAGGGGATACACTGGCTGATCTGCCTGCAAAAGCTTGTGTAGATCCTAGCTCAGCCTCCATTTTTGTGTTTCCCCCTCTCTTACACTAACTAGCAATAAAAATTTAAGCTGTGTAGCAAATACCCTTTTGTTTCAGGGGCCAGGCAAACATCCCAGGTTTTGTGTTGATTTATAGGAGATGAACTTGTTGCGAGATGGGTTTTGTAAAATTGGATCCAGCTTTAACCAGGGCTGAGCCAGGTCCATGGCTTGTGTTAGCGGCAGCTGGTTTTCATGGGAAATATCTGGCTGATGCAGACGAGAACAGGACCTGGAGGAGGGTGGTGGGGTCTGAAAGAGGTGATGCAGGAGGCACGTGGTCCCGCGTTGCCCCCTACACGAGCAGGGTCCTTTTGTGTTGGACTAACAGGACAAGGAAGAGCATGAGGACAGAGGACTGTTTTGAGGTGATAAGCTTGTCCTAAACCAAATGCAAAACACTATGCAGATCATAGAAACCTCCAACATGTAAAAATGCCAGCAATGATGTGACGAGAAGGGGTGACCTTCAGTGGCACGACGGTTGGTTAGACGCCAGCTCTCCAGGGTCGACAGGAATGCTCACATTAATGTGTTTGCAGTACCAGCAGCACTATCTATCATGGCCTTTTGGGGCTTGGCCCTGTCCTGTCTCTGACAGCTGGCAGAGACAGCAGTCACTGCTGGGACAGCCGTCCCACCTACACCATCACAGGCGCTGAAGGACAAGGCTCCCAACTGGCTGTCCAGTCTGACCCCAAACTCCTTTTGTTTGCAGAGCCCTGGAAAAGGAGGAGGTTTTGTTCAGTAGCGTTTGTGGAAGTGGTCCCAGTCCCTGGGAGCAGACAGTGCTCTCTGGCTTGGGAGTATTTTACTTCCTCCTACCTGTGCTCATCAGATTCAATGATAATGTGAACTGTCATCCTGAGAAATATACGGGCACATGTTTACCATTCGTGGAGTGGTGCTGCTCTGATGACACAGCATACATTACCCGAAAGTTCACTGGATGATGGTGAAGGTGATTAGGAAAGGAAGAAAGTTGTTTTTCTTCCAATGGCTTGATAGCCAAGTAGTAAAAGGCCAAGTGTTTTCGGGTGGCTGTGTATAGCTGTGTATACACCGCTGGGGACAGGCTGGGCTGGGAGACCCTGGCCAGTCCTTGGGTTTATTTTTTTTTTTTTTTTTTGCGTAATTCAGACTCTCTTAATACAAATGTCCGACCCCAGATGTCATGCAGTAGCCTCAGTTTGCTCTCTCCCAGCTTCATGCTGTCAAACAGCGACCTGTCTAATTTCCCCGAGAATGCCCTGGGGCACATCTGCCTTCATGTTCAACCCTGCGCACGTGGTGCTGCGTGTGACAGTGGCGCCAGTGTCCTGGCATTGGCACTTCTTTGGCCTCAGCCACGCCAGGTCCCCAAAACTGTGAAATTCTTTTTCAAAGCCTCGCTGGGCTGCGCATCTCCTGCAGATCAGGCTTGTGCCCGCTGAAAGTCTTGTTAGGCAAATGGCCCACCAGGCTCACCGTGACGCGTTGCTGCTCACGTTAATGAGTTTCATATCTTGCTACAGTGGAGGGCAATTAATAAGGGCTGATGAGACTGAGCCTGCGGGCACAGACGGCCTGCGTGGTTATGAGGAAAGACGCGGCTGAGGTACGGCGAGGGGTGCAGGAGGGACAAGCTTTTCTCAGAGCATCACACTAGAGGGTGCCAGATTGCTTTCCTCTGCGCTGCTGCCTTCCTTCACACAGGTTTGGACAGATTTGGCTTTGTACGTCTTGATGGCTCCTTCCACCCCTTTAAATGCTCATTGTATGTGCACAGCCTTCTGCTAACTGGGTGGCAGGGCACCGACCACCCCAAAATCCGTGCCATGGATCCGTGATGTCCTCCTCTGCACAGGCTGGTTTGGTCCCAAAGCCAGAGATGGTTCCTGAAATTCAGCAGTGGCCAAAGAGCAAATTGGGTTGATCGTGGGATGTGCCTTGACCTGGTAGCAGGAGGCATCCCTGGTCTTGAATAGGGAGCCCAGAGGCTGGGATGAGGGCAGCTGCCCTCGGTACCCACAGTGGGAAGGTTGGGGGTTATCCCTGCTCCATGCCGTGGCGGGTTCATGTGCCTCCCTGTGTACCGCTCCAGTCAGCACATCCCACAACTCTGATGGGATGCTGCTCTCATTGCTGGCTCTTTGTGGCCCTTTTGCCTGCCCCCCCGACCATAAACCAGCACCTCTTGTTGTGCCTGTGCTCTGGAGACATCCTTCCCGAGTGCAGGAGGTTGAACTCACCTCCCTGGATTTCCATCTTGCTTCTTTCGGATAGTTGCATTTCAGGTTATGGTCCATCTGAATTCTGCTCCTCTCCCCTCAAGCACTCACACCCCTTTTGGGCTTGGTCCTGCCATACATTTCACAAGTATGTTCACAACCCTTCACCAAAAGCATTGATCAAGACATTGGCCTGACCCAGATCTGAGGTAAGCCTCTGCAGGTTTGGGAGTGAGCCGTCACTAACAACTTTGCATGCTGTCTTTCAAGCAGTTGTGCCCTTTCCTCCTTAGCTTTTCCTACAGCCCAGTGCTATCAGCTGGGCTTTCTGGCCCCAAAGCATCCATAGTACAAAATTCACGAAGATCCACGGATCTGCCCATGGACACTATTGTGCAGTCCCAGCCCTGTGAGGATGTTCCCATCCTGGCGGGAACTAGGCTGACCTTTTTGAAGTAATTATAGTTCATTACGAGAAGAGCTTTTCCTTCCAAACTGGTTGATAGGTGTATCTAGCATACCAGACTCTTAGCCCTTGGAAGTACCTCTCCTCCCCAGAAAGGTGGGGCTGGCACCACTGATCCCTGTAGGTTTGAAATTGTCTTCTAATGTGAGGCACAAAGAGTCTGTGTGGAAAGGGGGAGTATACAAGACAGATGGGAGAAAATAATTATAAACTCTAAATCCCTCAAACTGTAATCCTGCCCATACACAAACATGCTCTCCCTCACATACCAAGCAGAGTTTTTACCCCCAAAATGCCTATAGGGACTCACACTCCATAAAATCTGTAGTAATAGTACAGATTGGATATTGCAGGGGTGGGTAGCAAATTATTGGGTATGTACAGCTGCGTGATGGTAAATTAGAAACAACCTGATTCCTGAATACCAGCAAAGTAAATATTTCTTCAGTGGGGGAATGCATCTAGCTCCAACCCTGGCCATTGTGCACAGGTCCAGGGATGGTTTTCCTTCTTCCTCCTGTTGCTGTCACCCTTGGAGTCAGACCTCAATCTGCGTATTACTTTTTCTCCACTCCATGTGAGTAAATTAGAGCAGAAGTGATGTGAGGTGTAATCAAAACTGTCAATTAGAATTATGTTCAGTTATACATAATGAGCCAAATTAGCACCTGGTCCTCTCCATCAGTGTAGATCTCCTGAAACTCAATGAATTTTCACTATGGACAGATTTGGCCCAGTCTTTTCATGCCATTTGCATGTGTATGTAAATGGCTAATCTGTGACAACCCGATGGCATCACAGGACAACCCAGGAAGAGATGTATCCTCTAATCCATCCTGGCTGCTTGCTCCTTCATCCAGCCTTTTGCATTCATAATTGCCCACTTTTATTTTAGAGTCTGGATGTTATCAGGAATAGCTTGCTCATCTAATCACCATCCCATCTGATTTTCCTAGAGATGTTAGTAGTTCTCTGTTTCATTGTCCTCTGGGCTTTAGAGAGGAAAGAAGGAAACAGGACTTTCCCCTAGTTGCACAAAAAGCCCTGCCAGGTATTGATTGCTTCTTACAACAAATCAAGCTCAGAGGGTTTTGGTTACCAGCTCTGGGTCCTACTCCTCACAGCTGTAAAGCACTCTATTGTGGCAACTCATCCTTTCTGGAGATGAATCTTCAGGCCAGTGCTCAGCGTGAGCAGCACCTTGCTTCTCAGGTTGTCCCAGTGGTGTTAGTCAAGGTGTTTGGTGAGTAACTTTTGGTTTGGTTAGCATCAAAAGGACATAGCCTCTCATGACTTGTCCTGCCCCTGGTTCTCTCCATCAGAGAGACAGCATCCCATTCAAGTGAGGCTGAAGCACCTGGGAGGAGACTTGGGGACAGTGGCTGCTGGAGGGCCCGTGGAAATTTTCTTTTCTTTTCCACAAAGTTGCCTGGGTTTGGCTGCTGGGTACTACATCCAAGCTTTGCTCTCTGATTTAGCATAGTTTCCTTGATTTTTCTCATGATTGTACTAGGAGATTAAAATCCAAAGTGTTCTTCTCCTTCTTCCTGAACGGAGATGTCACTATTTCAGAAAAACAGTGCCACTTCTCTTTTGCATCCTTGTCCTTCCCTGTAATCCTACCAAAGTTTGCAAGCTTTAAATGTTTGTGCTTAAAATGCAAAGGAGGGCAAAAGGGGAGTGTGCCCTTATTTCGGGCACCGTTGCATGCAACCTTGCTGTTGTTAATGAGCAGGGATATTTTCTTAGGTTGCGGTGGTAGAGCAAGTAGATGTCCGATGCTCCACGCCTGACTGCAGAGTGCAAACTGTTGTGCGGCCAAGGCTTTGAAATAAGTTATTCTTATTGTGATTCTTGTTTATAACACCAGATTCATTGTTTGCAATTTTGTTCAGTGGCATCCAATCAATAGCAGACAATAAAATATTATTTCGAGTGGTGTAGACGTTCCACGAGAATGTGATTGATTGCTTTAATTTCTGCCTTCCTCAGTGTTTTTACTAAGCCATGTCTTGATTTCTTTCATTCTGCCTAGTTCTCTTCAGCATCAGTTGTTAAATAAAGTGACATATTTATTATATCAGCTTTATTTGACAGATTGCAGGGCGACATATTTTGGATTAATTTTTTCATTTATATACATATGTGTATGTGTGTGTGAAATCATACATATATATATACGCACTGTATAAAATTTGTGTGTGTGTGTGAACACACTTAAGGCCAAAATTTCCAAGCACCACTAGAGATTTTAGGTGCTGTTTTTAGGTGCCTAACTTGACAGTAGCCCAAACCGAATTGCCAATATATACATGATCATGCAACTTCAGTGACCAGGTTGGTGTGTGTTATATGAAGTTCCCACCCGTCAGATGAAGTTTATCATCTCTTCAGATGGCTGCAGGTACAGACCACGTGAGCACTCTTGGTTTCCCATGTCTGACAGGTTAGCTCCAGAGACCACCACTGAGAACAGCTGTATTAAAACAAGCCCTAGAAGGTGGCTTTAACATGTGCTTTACAGAAATACTTCAGAAATGTCTGGAAAAGTTCTTTTTGTTAAAAAAATAAGGGAATTTGTTGGAACTATTTCTGGTAACCTCCAATCCCTTATGGAGGGATTGTTCCCTGTCTGTGTACCAGACTTGTTCCCATAAGTCTGGTGTGCGCAGGGTGTGGAGGTTGAAATCAAGCCCTTTGGGTGGTGTATATTGACTTAATCCATTTATTCCTTGTAAGGATATGGGCCATGAGATTTAGTGCACCTCCTAAATTACGGCCTAAATGAGCTCTTTCTCCCCATAAATATTGCATGACTTAAAGTTAGGTGCCCCAGGACCTTAACAGTCAATCCCAGAAATCCAATGTCATGGGGAACATGGCAGCTGCTTCCAGCTTTAGCTGGTCAAGATATTGGGCTGTAAATCCTAGTCTTGGTAGAGGACTGAGCATTGCTTCATAACATGCCCAGTGTGCTTTGGGTAAGGAGTTTCATAGCTGGAGAACAGCTGGGCACTGTTAAACATCCATTCTGGATCCCCAGATGACTCCTTTTTTGTGCTAATCTGAGTTTTTCATTTAAAATGGCAATTGTCTGAACTTGCTTAGCAATTTAGGATGTTCTCATAGCAGGGAAGCATTAAAGACTACACAGACTCTGAACCACGTAATGAAAATGGAGCACATTCGTGTTTATTTTCTAATCCTTTCAAAATGCTGTTGGAGTGGGGTTTAAGCCCAGCCATCTCCCTTTTCATGAACACAGCTTGTTGTCTCTGGGCTGAAAAAAACCACAACCACCAAACAACCAACAAATAAATCCTATTACTCCAGAATATGATTAGTGTTCTGGTTTGAGTTATAAATCACCTTCATTTAAAATGCACTGTTGCTACAAGTTAAGATTTGAAAGTACAATCATGCAAATGCCATTTGCAATGTTTTCACTCTAGTAACCTTGGCAATACTGCAAACACCTCTCCTGTTTGATACACACAGTTTGGGAATCTCAATTGTAAAGCAGAGAGGGGGGAGCTGCCAATTTGTGCCAGTCCTGGGGGCGGGGGCAAGAGGCCATTTCTGGGGTAAACTTTGGCTGCGGCAGGAGCCATGCCTTTTTAGTCCACCCCTCTGGATACTACTGCTTTGTTTTATGTTGTTTTACACTGGTTATATCCAGCTTTACAATATTTAAGTCCTTGTATAAATCAAAATCACAGAGCATAAATATTTATCAGCAAAAGAAATACAGTGCACAGGAGACAAGCTCGGGAACAGAATAAGCCAAGTATTGCTTATAAAGGCGAAAACAGCGAGTTACGTTTTCATCCCATCCAGAGTTAGCAGGTAAAGCAGTCACAGACCCAAGCACCTTAATTCCCTCTCTGTTTGATATCAAACATCCCAGACCAGCACGGATATTCACGCTGTTGCCACCTGTTCGTCGGGGCTGGTGGAGGAGAGCAGCGGGGCTTCCCTTGGGCACATCTCCCTTCTGAACAATGGAATGCCCCTCCTGCAGGCACGCAGCCCTGACAACGGGCCCCCACCTGGCACTCCTTGTCCTGCCCATGATGGCCGGCGGTTGCTTTTCAGTGGACCTGGAGTGCTAGGTGGGACCTGACTGCTGTTGTGTTGCTACCTACCTGGTGGAGCGCGGAGGGTGCTCTGCAAGAGGCGTCTTGTCATGAATGTGGGAGAGCCAGAATTTCTGCTTGAGGGTGAAAAAAAAGCCCCTGTAAGACGTAGCAAGAAACCTGCCTTTGTCAGCCATTGCCCTTGGATTGACAAGTTGGTCTGACATTTTCCCACCCAGGAGGCTCCTTACCGATGTTGATTTTCTGACAGCAGCCGCTCTTCGAAATTCGTGTACCCACCTTCCTCAGGCCACGGCTTGCTGCTCCTGGATGTCAGTCCTTCTTGTCTTTGAGCCTGGGACATTGAAACTTGCTGTACTTTGGAGGGTGGGTGAGATGGCAATGCATCAGCTCCTGTTGCTTTCCTGATGGGTCCTCAAATGTTAGAGGCCACTTGCAGCTCTGCTTCTGCTGACGGAGGTGCCTGTAAGACCTGTGCAGGGATCAGCCCCTTGAGATATTGCTCTTGAGGTCTCCCAAAGCTTTTCTGCAAGGAGATGTTCTGGCAATTTGGAGCATAAAAAAGCAAGCAGGAAAGAATTAAAAGAAATACTTATGAACAGAGGTATGAATAGAGTTTTAAGGAAAAAAAGTGTGTTATGTGCATGTGTGTCTGTAGGAGAAAGTATTGCTTATGGCTGACTAAAAGTATCAAATCTAACCTTAAAGGTGCTCGTGGCTGCTTGAACCTCAGCTGATTTCCAGTGTTGAATTTGTTAGCAAAAGTGCATGAGTTAAAACTTAGTCTTCTCTAGTCCAGTTCACATGATAATCTCATTAGGTCTAGAAAACTCATCCAGTGCTGTAGAAGAATGTGAGTTGCGTAAGTTGAACGTACCTGCAGAAATGGAGAAGAACTACAGCTAGCGATAGCTTGGCTGAGTTCAGGCGGTGGCTGCGTGGCCAGTTGCTCTGGTCCCCATGTGCTCCCAATCTCCACGCGGGCAGGATGGAAGCGATCCCCCAGGCTGAGCCTGTTGGGGTTCATACATGGGTGGAGAGCGCCTTGAGGGTGCAAAGGAGGACCTGGGGAGTATTTCTGATTTGCAAGAGCAAATGGCTCTTGTCATTCCTGTAAAAGGGGAATGCCATGGCGTGCCCTGCCTTTCTGCAGTGCACGCTCGGTACAGAAAGATTTTGCTTTGAAACTAAACACCTTTTCTGCGCCTTTTCAGCATGGGTAGCTAGTGTGGACATGAAAGCACCCGGCAGCTGGGCAGGGGGGCTGTGTGGGGGCCCTTCCCGCCTCGGCAAGGGCTCTTTGTGTGACTGTATTGTTTTGCATTGGCTTTTCAGGCAGGCATTTTGCAGACTTTAGCATTGTTAGGGTTCTGTAGCAGAGTCAAATGTTAATCGGTTTGTTGTAGTAAAATGTTTTATGGGACAATTTAGCTTTATTTTAGCTGTGCCCTCCCCCATTTCCCCCCTTGTTTTTTTTCCAAAAGGGGAACGGACCTGTGTGGTGCTGTTTGTCAGCACGTGAGAGATCTCCTGATCATGCTTGCTGTCCCTTCTCATTCAAGGAGGGAGTGCCCTTGGGTAATAGTGTCGTGCACATGTGGGAGAGGTGTTTCTTCCATTCATGGTCTGCAGATGATCCTGCCTTTGTTGGCTTAGAGAGGGATTCATCCCACCCCACACAGATACCTAAGTCTGATGCCTATTTCCAGGGACAAGGGCTGTGCTCAGGAAGCTTAGTGTTCACAGGAGGGTCATGTTTTCCACCAGCCTCCTTCAGACAACCTGTCCCATGTCAGCCTTCCAGTTGTCCCAACACCACCTGTGGCACAGCTAGGCTGAAAGTGTTGGACACATTCCCCTGTGTTGGCAGCAGTCTTTCCAGGTTGGAGGGGCAAATCAGGAAATAACGTGTGTTTCTAATGCAAACTCATTATTTGCAAAACAGTCATTCATCATTTCAGAAAATCATGTTTCGAGCAAGGGAGGGATAAAGCACTGAACCAAGCTTATCGTATGTCAACCTGCTTAATGTCTGTTCTCCAGCAGCTTTCCCAGGATTAGAGTCCTCCTGGTAAGGTCTCAGCTGCGCTTGGAGGCTGGTTCTGGGATGCTGAGATGCTTCAGGATCTATGGCCATGTTGTTTGTGGCTAGCTGGCTTCCGGTTAAAAAACCACCTGGAAGCCAACACAAGTGCTTTATGGACACCCTGAAATCCTCCCTTAAAACTTGTCAGATTGGTGTTATTCAAGACAAAAGCCTTTGGAGTAGGATGCCTGGAAGGAGACATCTTCCAAGTGCTATAGCCACAGGGGAGAAGCATTGCAGCCAAACAGGGGGCCAGGAGAGAGAAGAGGCAGAGAAAAGAGAATTAACTGTTTCACTCTTTGGAAACTTTATGCTTTGCCTGTAACCAGACCTGCTCTTATCCAAGTGAGCACACAGCTGCGGAAAGCAAACATCTGCATCACATGGAAGAAACTATCATGTCCATGGCTACCATGGACAAGTGTGTTCAAACAAGACGGTCTTAAACCAGAGGTAAGGATGGTGCTGGCACCTCAGCTGACCTCACCAGCCATCTGAAAACCCCACCACAGGTGCAAAAAGACACACCTGGAAATGAAGATACTATTTGGATGCTCTCTTGTTTAGGGCAATTCCATAAAATTCAATGGCAATAGGAGCGAGAGCATTCTCTAAGCATCAGATACAATTCTATGAATTTTTTTCTCCACCCTGCGAATTATTACAGATCAAGATCACTTCTATGAGTGCCTTTAACAATTTATTTTCTGTTCAGTTCCATTGGCAGGATCTGAAACAGAAAACATGCAGTTGCTATTACAAAGTGTAGAGCATCATCCTAAGGATTTTTGCCTCTGAGATCCATAAAAGAAGCGTGTTCCCCATCAGTTAAGGCTATCCTTTTGTCAGCGTTTCCATTCTCCCCTAATCCCTCCCACTGTCAGAGGTCTTCAGTCAGCTGTAAAGAAAATACCTCCACTTGGAGGCCTAGGATCTAAAATTCACCCTCTAAACAAAATTACCCAGACATGATTTAATGTTTTGAAGGATCGCTGCAGTGTTGAAACAAGAATGTGCAAATGCATCTTGTCTTGTGCTTTTATTGTGGAGGAATCCCAAATCATAAACTTCTGCAAGAAAAAAGGCTGGAGGGAAAATTTCCATGCACGCTGGCAAGGCAACAGGCATGCTAATTAGCTGGGCTGTTTGCTACTCTGGGTCTCAAAGGATCTGGGTCTGTTCAGGGATTTCTTAATTCTTTCCCTCATTTCCCACTTGTTTAGTTATTTTGCTTCCTTCTTTTGGCCTTCACCTGTTTGATCTTGTGGGAACAGCTATTAAAGACTCTGAGGAGGCCTGTCAGTGAGTAATTGCTAGCACCCAGTAATTAGTTGAACTAATCAGAGGTGGTTAATTGTGATGGGATAATAAATATAGTAGCCCACCACTGTGGTTTGCAGAATGGAGGTGAAGCTGCTGACACTTATAAGCAGGCAATGAATGAGAGATACAGGGGCCTGATAAGGATTATTTAAACTTGGCTGTGGGTTCTCATTCAAGAAATTAGATGACTCTTGGTAGCCTGATGTCTAGGCACCTCCAACCCCTGGGTTGTTATTAAGCTGCATGACTTCCAGGTTTCATTACCTCATTGTGACTTGTAATTCCTTATACCAACTTGGAGTTTCAATCCAGATGGATGCAATGCATATTGGATGGAGAAACTCTGTTGCTTGTCTTCTCTTGCCCCTTGTTTATAGAGGTGGCTCTGATCTGGAATGAGGGCTTTGAAGTCACTACTCTGGATTTTGATGAGGATCGCTACAACCTGAATCTGTCTCTACTTGGAGAACTCTAAAATCTGAGTACTTGTGTTGCTATTTTTCTGCCCTCTGGCTTGCTCTGGTAAAGGGTGCGTTTTGTGATCCTTATCGTGTGAGATAGTAGGCTTTGGCCCATTGCGCTACCTGAGACACCAATCTATTGGATCAAAGCTCCTACATCAGGCAGCGATTGAGGTTTCATACCTAAGAAGCAAGTGCAGAGATTACACAGAGGCTGGCTGGGGTGGGCAGAACCCTTCAAGAGAAAACGTAAAAATATTGTACTGTTTCCTTTCTCCTCCCTTAAATTTTAGACAGTGCTCTTATCGTCCTGCTGTTCCATGCCTTTTCCTCCGAAGAAGCATGTCCTGGTCTTCTCTTGCAGTGTTGCCCTAATTGTGTTCTCTTTGGCTATGTACCTCAATGAGAAGTGATCACTGTATTTTGCTTTCCTCATGCTGCTGACCAAAACTCTAGACCATGGCTTTGATGGGCCACTTGTGCTGGCTTTTACTGTCTGTAGGCAGGCGGCTTGGTTTGTTTTTCCTTCTTGTAAAAAATGACTGTGAATGAAGTGCTGGATCTAAAGCAATGACAGGGGAACCAAACCACCTCTTCCCCCCACCTTTCCTGAGGATGGACCTCATTTGAATGGGGGCTCCTGTTGCTGTCCTTTGTAGAGCCTGTGTAGAAATTTCTGACAGCATGGTAGCAAGTAGTTCACAGAAGCTGAAAATTTATGTTGGAAGGGTGGAACTTCTGGACAGAGAAAAATATCCTCATCTAAAATACCTGAAGAGCCGGTGAGTTTGGTGGTCACCCCAGAAGAGAGAAACTGAAGCTCGTGTCACTATCATGCCTTGAAACTCATTGTGCCTTGTCCTGCATATATTGCCCTGCTCACAGTTTGTTGGCTATTGCAAATAGATTGTTATTCTCCTCTTGGACCTTTCCCACTTCATATGGGTCGTCCAATAACTATTGGGCAGGGAGAAGGTAGGAAAGAGATTTTCTCCTTTTGTCCCTCCTTCTCTCTCCCCTATGCATGTCTGCAAGAATGTAAGGTTGCTGCTTTGCCGAACCAGATTTAAAAATACACTATAATGATCACCATTTCCTACCCACACCTAGCCCTCCTGGGAGGTCTTGATAACCACAGGGGAGGTGAGGGGTGTGAGTATGTCTGTATATCCCAATGCCTGTTTCCCACAAAGGAATATTTCAGTTATTCTGACACTCTGTTGTTTGGGGGTTTTTTTTTGTTTTTTTTTGTTTTTTTTGTCACATTCATTTTTCATTTTTAAAGACCATTGACACACTCCTTCCAAATATTAACTTGCCAGTCCTCTCCTGTGACATGTCAGAGACCCTTTGGGGAAGCTATGAGTGCCATAGATTATCTTCAAAGAAATTGGGTTTTTCCTGTTTTACCTGCTGGCTTTCATCACTCATTCTTCAACCTGGAAAAAAACCCTCAAAACAACCCCATGCACAGGAACCCAGACAGACTGGATTGTACCAACAGGATAAGACATGAACTGTGCCTTACACTACCAAGCCCACAAAACTGAGATCCATTCCAATTTTACTTGTTTTTAAACACCTAGATGGCCTGTACAGCTTACAGAAAATCTAGTTTGCCTTGTCTACACATCTCTTGTTTGTTGTTTGCCTTCCTCTTGCTGTGTCCTCTTGTCTGTCAGTCCTTGGAAGGAGAGAAACTGCCACTTCTTGAGCATTAAAGGAAAGCTGCTCACACTGTAGGCTTATAAATAGTAATAGAAACCTGTAACTGTTCATACAGTAAATGTAAGTTAAGCACTGTCCATATCTGGAAGAAGTATTCATATTTTATGAGAAACTGCACAGCCAGCTAAGCACACACAGTACTGAGGTGTCCTGAACAGGTGAACAAATAGCAATCTAGACTATAAATTATGTTTCTTCACCAGGAGTAGGGACCTGTTTGGTTTTCCAGAATTGCTCCTGCTTTCTCACACAGAGCATGGCAGGGGGTTCAGAGGGGTGCAGGGTCATCTTACATTCTTCTCACTGAAACTTAACAGAGATATTTTCACCACAAACGTAACACTAGGAACAATCAACAGATGTTAAAAACATGTTGTATTAATGCCCTATTTCATATTCAAGTTCAGTTCCAGAATTCCCTTCTCAGCCACTAATTTGCATAACGTTTTATTCACGCTCGTTAACCATCAGGAGACTCTCTAACTCAGCAAAAGTGGATATTCATCAATTTCCCTTTGATAATGAATTGATATGACACTGAAAACCATTGTAATCCTTCCTGTACCTGCTGCAGTACCTGGAAAGAGTGTGTTGTGTAGCCCAGTCACTCCATATCTGACAAGGATGCCTTGGGGGAATTCTTGTGTTTGATTTCAGTGGAATAAATGAGCCCTGAAGAGAAGCAGTAAAAAATATGAGACCGTGAGTGCATGCTAATGAACCCAGGCCTGCCTAACTGTGAAGATTTCCAAAAACTCCCCAAAATGCTGCCTGAAGTCCAGGAATTTCTTCCAGCTAGCAGCTGAAGCCTTCAAAGCTGCAGGAGTGTTACTATGAGGGAAAGAGAGACAGGGCAGGAACCAGCATGATGAACAGTCAAAAACTGATCCTAAATCTGATTGACTGACCAGCTTGCATCTCTCCTGCCACTGACCTAGACCATATCAAACTGCGTCAGGTCTTCACATAACAGCAGCCATCACCTATCATGTGAGCTGAAAGCAGATGACAGCCCAGTGTGCAAGTGTGGAGAAGACCAGAAATTTTTTGATCTCTAATGGCTGTTGAGTAGCCTGGATTTTTTTTTTTTTTTTGAAAATGCTGCTGGAAAACTTGATGCTTGGGACACACTGAGTTTGTTTTCTGAGCTCAAGGTCCTTGATGTCAATGAAATTCGTAATGGTAATGGCACAGAGGAACCCAGCAAAAATAAGTTTAGTGTGACACACTGTTAAGGGAGGGATACTCAGACATAAAGACTAATTTGGAATGATTTGTTTCTGCATAGTCCAACTAGAGATGGAGGAGGTTCAAATTCTGGTGTTTCTTTCTGAAATATTCAAACAATGAAATATGTGTGTATGGATGTGCATGCGTGTGTGTTTATGCACTCTGGGGACTGAATTAGAAAGCTTCCCAATATTTGGTACAAATGTATTGGCAATGGACAGAAATATAGACCGTTTTTGGGGTGATTCATCAGATTCAACTTAGCCATTTCTTTTAGAATAGGATGCATGGTGCTCTCAGTTTCATGGTGGTTTTAACGCTGACTAGAAGGAGGACTGTGGTGAATGGCTGGGCTCTAGATGTCTTCATTGCTGTCTGTGCTTGACCAGATGACAGCCTGGGCCATGCCAAGCACAAGCGTTGTTTGCCTTCAACTGTCCAGTGAGAGAAATAACTCCTGAGTAAGGAAGTCTAAACCTGCCAGTTACCTGGGTGAACCTGTAGCAGGTTTCATCCCTGATCAGCAAGGGAGGACCATACCCAGCCCAGCAGCTCTTTTTAGCAACTTTGCTAATGGGGGGTGAAAAACTAAAGAGGGCTAGAAAAAAATGTAAATGCCAGTCAGAACTAGGACAGGGTGAATTTGTCTCTGCATGGGGGAAGAAGGTATTGGGGTGGGCCTTTCTCACCCCCCTCTGCTCTGGATCTGGAGGGACTCCGCGTCTTATAGCCCCAAGTTGTGATTTGAAGTAATTCTAGGACAAAGCCAAGGCTCAGTTAATAATGTAAGACAATTCTGGGAGTGGGGGTTGGGGATAGCCTGCTGTTCCTTGTATTGATCAGGAATTAATGTCTAACCTTTAAAAATGCAGTGGAGAAGCTCAATGTGATTGTGAAACCCTACTTTGTGCTGTGATCAGTTACCTCTGGGGACCCGCGCAGCTCAGGCTGCTGATTACAGATGCATTTGGAAAAACCTGAATTTTCAATTTTTCACACGGATCTCATAAAGTGAAACAGACTTCTGCTGGGATTTATGAAAACTGGTTTACTCTCCACTGCACTCAATACATCTACTCCTTAGCTAAGTTGGGAGAGTGCTCCAACTGGAGAGGCACTGCAAGAATTATTCCACCCTCAGCAAGTTAATTGCTGCATCGTCAAGTAGCACAGTTATCCATCCTGTCCCTTTTGCTTTCTCTCTCTTTCTTCCCCCTCTTCCTCTCCAAGAGCTGACATGTGATGTCTTTTATTTTTTTCTCCTCCTTGCCATCTGTTTCATGTTTGTAACTCGGGGAGGTTGGGTGTGTGGTAGTGGAGCTTGTGATGAAGTTTGCTGGTGGAGGCATTTCTTTCACTCTGTTAATTAGATTTGTGTTTTTGTTACTCCCAGTTCTAAGGACCATGCAAATAAGACTAAATTATGCATTAGCGATATGCCCCAGTGTTTAAAACATTCTTATTGTTGGGGGACACTGGCTCCATCCTGTATTCCTCCCTCTCATGGAATTCAATTATATTTAAACTATTAACAGGGAAAGTCTAAAAATTCTATTAAAATGTCAGTTCAATAAATCTTCCTAGGTTTAATCTTTCATTTCTGGTCCGGGGGAAGGGAAGGATAAATTATGACAGTTTTAAGTTTTCCCAGAGCAACCCCTGCGTGTTAAATTGTCTGTAACTTTCAAAGTGTTTCTGAACTTATCTCTATTTGTAAAACAATCTGAGGCAATAAGAGGGTGCCCGGGGTATTTACTGGAATCAGGCACTTCAGCTCCAGATTTGAAACACACCATGGCTGGGGAAATTTAGACCTACTCCTTTGGTTCAAACCATTACAGAGAAACAAAGGAAATGGCATGCTTCATGCCCAGTCTCTACTCCCCTCTGCAGGCTCTCAGAGATGGGGTTATCTGGCTTTAGACCTGTGATTTGGACCCAGCACTATTTAAAACCCATTAGATTGCTGTTGCTTTTCATTTATCTCTTTCTCCACATGCCACTTACAGGACTATCAAGGGACTGCTGTCATTCTGGTTGGTACCCTGTTGTGCTGAGCACCTTGTGAACATCTCCCATAAGTGATGCTCCCTTCTCCCCCTCTCTGTGTGCCCTCTCTTCAACCCTTAGTAAATGCCAAAATCGTGTCTCCTATATTTGCCTCAGCTAACTCCTGATTTGAAGCTGTTCCAGTGTCTAACGCACAGGGAGTTTTCTACTATCTCCTCTCAGCATTCCTGTGCTTGAAATCAGGACTCACATATGGCCATATAAAGAGATTGCAATGTTTTAGCCCAAATAAAGAAAATCTAGCTCTTGGTCCTGCATCTTTATGACTGTGTTAACAGAGGATGCAGGTAAGGTGGTTGTTTTGAGACCTGGGACATGAACGTAGCATCCAGGAGTGCCTTGATGACAGGGCTGCTCCTACCAGATGAAGATTCATGACCTAAACATCCCTTTGCTTGGGGTTATGTAGGCACCATCTGGGAGGGCAAAGAACATCCAGCTGGTCATTTGTTCCCAGTGAGTCTGCTTGCACCTGAAGTCCTCCTGGGCCTGTGTGGAGACAATGATGAGGACTGTGTTGTGGGCAATGCTTTTACGGAGCAATTGGTAGTCCTGTTCTGCCTGTCCCATGAAAATATAGAGCTTTGCTAGTCTTCAGACAGTGATGGTTGCAGAGAGCTATGAGTGGCAGGTCTGACCTTGCTTGAAGGGGCTCAGCTGGGGTTCCTCTGGAGCTGCCTACGAATGTCGATGGATCGTGATTTGTGCTGGCTCTGCAGGCATTGCTCATTTATTGGGGGCAGATCCAGGACTGGGAGCAAATCCAGCAAGTATGTGCTCTTCAGAGGATGGATGCCGAGAAGAAAAATCCAGCTGCCCCGCCATGGTGTGGACTGATGCCGGAGTTGAGGCACATGAGGATCTATATTGAGATGGAGGAGATTTTCATTAGTTTCTTGGCTTTTCTGTGGAATCTCTGTGTGATCTCAGTGAACTGCCTGCACAGCAGGGAAATATTGGCATGGGCTCTGCCATAAGCAGTGAAGTCTCTCTGATAGGAGATACTTCCACATGGGAAATGCTGCTGTGGGTGTTGGTGACATGGCACTGAATGAGAAGTAAGTCCCCCCAACAGCCCTGCTGACCCATACCATGACCTAGGGAGACCAGCATTTTGCAGGATGTCTGGCATTGAAAATGGAAATGGGTGCAGCCTGGCACAGCCCACCAAAAATGTCAAACTCCCCTTCTTGCCTCCCTCTTGCAACCACACTTTGGACTTCTCCCAAATGTTTAAGCTCAGGAGAGTTGACTTGTTCTATCCCAGCCCTGGAAATGGAGAAAGCCAGTGACCAGCAAGAAGGGTCAAAATGTTCTCAGTAGCTTCTGGGGAAAAAGAAATGATAAATGATACTGATCTAATGCCTTGGTCAGCCAGGCTGCGGCGAGTAGCTAACGCCAGGCTGCAGGGAGAGCATGCGGGGTGCAGAGCTTTGCTTGGGTGAATAAACCATGCATGTTCATGGAATATTAATTAATAATAAATGAACATGCATGAATTATTCATGCTCATAAAAGCAAATTTGCCCTGAAGGCATAACACAAGATAGGTTTTAAGAAGGTTTTTTAATTTTTTTTTTAACTAAGGGATGGATTTGTATAGGGCATAACTGATTGGTGGAAATTTGAATCCAAACATCGTGTGGCTGCTACAGCCACGGTTGAGCCAGTGTATCTCAGCATACTGAACAGGCACTTCTGCTTCCAGTAATGCTATTTCAGTCATTCGTTTGTCTTCCAAGGCAAACAGGGACGCATATAGGGACCTACTGGCTCTGAATCCCATTTGACTCTAGCGGGCCAAAAACGGTCCCCTGTGTTAACACCATTGCTGTTGCAACAGGGATGGATTTGTCCCTGCATGTTCATTCTGCTGACAGATTTGTTCCACCAGCTTGTAGCACAGATGCCTCATACATGATGCAGGATGTCAGGTAAGATTTGAAGCAGTGAGCCGACATAGGAAATACTGCCTCTGTGTTTTAACTCTAAGTTATGCTAAACAGGCCAGCAGAACCTTTTGCTGTAGAAGTGTCTGTTCTTCTGGTCAAGAAAATAAATCCCAGTAAGAAGAATTTAAATAAAATAATGCCTTTGTGTCTTGGTGATGTGCCACTGTGCCACTAGAAGCTGCAAATTGTCCATAACTTAGGAGGTATCTTCACTAATCTTTGGGCTTGACTTTACCAGGGGAAAAACGGGTTGCTGCAAGAGCTACATCTAGGACGGGTGTCACTGCAGGACTGTCATGTTGTTTGCTGTGCTCTGTAAATGCTGACCTTGCAGGGACCAGGGGCCTAATGTGTTGCAGCTGTGCAAAGAAATATGGGCAAGTATCTTGCCAAGTTCCCTGCTCTATCACTGGTCTACAAAGTGAAATGCAAAGGTTTTCTCACCATGTGAGGCCATTAAATATTCTCAGGCTGCTGTCATCCACACTTAGATGCTGAAACACAGCCCCCGCCTATCCACATCCCTGTACAAGTTTCATGTCAAGATACTCCTGGCCTCTCCTGAACAGATGTGGGCAAACTGTGTAAGCTGGATATTGCTGCACTTGGCCAGAAGCTACCTATTGATGGTGGGTAATTTGTAGCTCTCCCTGGGTGCTAAAAACTCTCCAAAATATGACCCTGTTCCTCCCAGGAAAGCTGTCTGGATGGTGTATGTGTGTGACATCGTGGCTGAAGCCCCTATTCTCCCTCCCCAGCCTCCTTGCACACTTCCAGCCTTCTCCTGTTTTGCACATCTGGTCAAAAATTGCAGCTGGCTTCCAAGGTGAGCTGAGGAAACATCTCCCTGCACTGTCCCCACACCACAAAGACACCATAGTTTGGACAAAGTGTCTCTGGGCAGGGAAGTGTGGCTTGTAAGAATAGCCATGGTGCGTCATCTACTACTGCAGTAACCAGCTGGGAAAAGGGCTGCCCACATCTCTGGAAGGTGTGTCAGGACCCGTGAAAGTGGAGGATGGTTTGGACATTTGCTGAGTGCTGCTGGAGGAATCTTGTGGGCTGGCAGGGCAGTGGATGCACAGCAGAGGACGCAGAGCAGCACGGAAGAAACATGGTACTCGTCAAGCTCCCAGCCATCATTTTGTGGGAAAACATCAGGGAACATTAGAAACAGAGGTGAGATCCCCAGACACAACTCAGGTCTGCTATGAATCTGGCCTCAAACCATTAAAATTATCTTAAACTCCTTTTTATTTCCTTTCCTATTTTTTTTCCCCAGTAGCCTGTGTTGTCTCCCTCAGCTAATAAAGAGTGGGACCGTAAACTCTGCTGCGTTTCCCCAGCAAGGCCATTCCCTTTGGTAAGCTGCTTCCTTCTGTCTTCGTCTTCCCGTTACTACATTTTATTTTCTGTGTTTCCAGCAATCCTTCACTGCTGAGCTGCTGCAGTTTGATCCCTTCTTTTTCTGATTCCATAACAAACATGTTTTAAAGCCTTTGCTGCTGGCCTGCAGACAGTTTTTCCAGGAAAAATGCTTCATGTATTACAACTTAAAACATGGGTGGATTTATTAGGATTTAATGTATTGGGAGCTAAGACTTTGGTCTTCTCTTTCATATGGCTGTGGAGGCAGACAGATGGGAGCGATTTGAGTAATTTATATGTTAAGCAGTAATAGTCTTTGCAACCATTTTATCCATCCAAATGCTTTTAAATTTGATCTTTCTGTTTTCTAGCAACACCTTGTGTTTTTTTCAGACTTCTTCACCTTTCAGAGATAACCATCCCTCCTTTGAAAACTTTCTTCAGCTAAAGAGAAGCAATGTCTGATTGCCACCAAACATCTCCACAATTAGCTGCAGTACTTTTTGGTGTTTGGGGGCAGGGCAGCAAAGGGGAAATGCTCTCTAGACCTTGAAAGCTGCTTTGTCCTTGCACAATGGTAATCCAAAGCCCTAGGTCTTGCTGCGTTTAGAAGTCAGTAGATTTACTAATTAACGTTCTTCACTCAATTAAAAAGCCCTTGATCTGAGCCCATCAATAGATTTTCGGTATCTATAGAAATATTCGCCTTGTGTTGAAAGATTTAGCAATTTCTTTCTTTCCCTTCAGACTAATGCTCAGTAGGGATAAGACACCATTTGGCAAAATGGGCTTCGTCTCTCTGCTGGGCTATGTCGAGGTGGTAGGAGCCCCGTTGAGAGGCTGTCCTCGGTTGCAGCTGGGAAGTGGGCTTAATTGCAATAATTTACTGGGCCGGTTAATTATAGGATTAAGGGTCAGTGTTGTAGCACTAGGGTCTTGTCAGAAGAAACTGGCAGGGCTGGTGCAAAGGCAGCAAAGGCACCTGTGATACCTCTTTTTGAAAGGTCCCACAGCTTAGGGAACAAGGCAGCTACAGGCTGAGATTTGTTTTACTCTAAGCTATATCCAAGGAGAGTAAGAAGAGGAATATTTTTATTTCACCTTGTAACAGGGTAGAGACAGTCAGTGCTATGTTGTCTCTCTTTCACCTCTTGCTACAAATACCTGCTTGCGAGAAGGATCTTCTCAGCCCACTTGGTTTGCATTTTAATTATTTTCTCTGTCTGGCACTTTTCATCTGTTGAGTCGTCTATTGTTGTTGTTTTGCAATGATAAATTAAAGTTGAGAATCACCATGAACTGGACGTGCCAGTTTATGTGGGAAAATGCATATTAAATTTTTCTCCATAAGAGAAAACCCTGAAGTGAAAGACTGGATGAAGACAGTTTTTCCTAAGACCATTAACACAGTATGAGGCACTGACGTCTTGAATTGACCCAAGCCCAGCACTTCACAGTATTAGGGTCTATTTCAGTGACTTTCTTGAGAGGTTTAGGCACACATACTCTCCAGTTAAAATCTTTGTTCTCTTGCAAGATTCACTACCTTGCTGAAGTCATGAGCCTTAATAAAATCTCTGACCATGCTCCTTTTTTTAGAAACACTTTCTTCATCGGTTGTCTCATTAGACCACTTTCCTTCCTTTGCAGCATGGAAACCCCTTGTTAGTCTTGTGTGTGCAGTGTGTCTAAGTTTTGGATGCTTTGGGTGGTGGCAACAGTAAGGTATGGGTGATTGGTAGATGTCATGAAGAAACCAATTCCTAAAGCCTGTTCTTACTTGGCAGTGCCGTGACAGAACTCACTGGGTAACCTGCCATGCACTTGCAACTGCCTCTGCTTGGGGTGGGCAGGGGCTTGAGGTGAAGGGCCAGACCGGGGCAGGAAATGAGCCTCTATGGCTCGAAGGGAAGGCAAAGCTCATGATCTGTCATCTCTCAGCTCTCACATTGAAAGTGAAGGGGTAGGTGAGGTGCAAGTGGCACAAGTCTGCAACATGCGCCCCCTTCTGCTCTCGTCTTCAACAGCCGAGCTCTAAAGCCAGAAAAGTTATCAGCCCTGGGAGGCTACATGGGTTTCACATCCAAAAATACAGTTCAGATATGATTCCCTTTTGCCTGTCATGTGGTTGTCTCCTTTTTCTAAACCCTCAAGTCTCTCGGTCAGAGCGGATGGGACTCGTCTCATCAAATTGGCATCTGCAATGTAAATGCTGACTTCGGCAGTAGTCACCCAGAGCTCCCGAAGGGTCTGCGGAGATCGAGCCAAGGCAGTCGAAGGAGTCCAGGGCATGATTCATCTCTTCTTAAACTAGACATCTAAAATAGGTCTGGAAAGTTGTGCTCAGAAAGCGCTGATTTCTCTCAGCTGGCTGTGAAAGGAGCTGACGGTGATTAGCTCAACGTCCCTGTTGTGGATGTCTGCGTCTAGTCAGATGAATCCTACCCAGATGGCTTTTGGCTGTGTTTGTATACAGAGCTCAGCACAGGGGGGCCATATCCTCAGCTGCTGTAGATGTCACTGTAATATAAATAATACCACTGGCATGACTGAGGACACGTACTGTACGTCACTCGTTATTCCAGCTCCACGGACTTACGTATTGCCGTCTACTGCGGTTCGATATGTATTTGTTGATATAATAAGAGCGGGGGGCAGGCGTGGGTGGGTGAGCGAGTGTATGGTGTCCAGTATGAATAGGTTGAGATAGGCTGATATCATCAGACAGCATTTCTACATCCTGATTGATTGAGGTGCTCTGTTTCCACATTAACTTGCAATAAAGTGCTCTCTGATGCCGATACGCATTCATCATGTGCAATTGTGGAGACTGTTTATAACTTAATTTACTCCAAGGTAATGATGATGATATCTAAATATTTATGGAGAGGTCAGTGCAAGTAAATTTCTCAGTAATTTTGTTTTGCTTTTCTTTTCTTTCTCTTTTCTTCAGCCAGCCAAATTATCTCAATGCTCCCTACAGACCTTCTGCTAATTCCTTTGTTTGCAGTGACAGTTAGTGGAGAAAGAAGGCTGATTAACTGCAGGCTGCCTCTGTGCCGAGCCAGCCAACAGTCTAACCAGAGGTGCATGCCGCGTCTCTGCCTTTTTTTTAATTCTGACCTGCAGGAATGTCATAGGCCAGAGCTGTCTATTAGAATATATCTAAATCGTGCGTGTATTTGTGTGAGTTAGCAACACAAGCTTCCCATTAATGCTGTTAAAATTTATAGTCTCTTGCAGATGTGAAAGAGGGTGGCATCAGTGTAGCACTGGCCATTTCTTCATCTGACAATGATTTGTTTGGCACAGACTGTGGCTGATCATTTTTAGGGTGGGCTCAGCCAGGAAATCAGGTTATTTTTGGCACCTTGGGGTGCTTGTTCATTTTGGGGTGTGGGCATATTTCCCCTTTTCTTCTGTTTGGTCTTCCTCTGTGCTCTTTATCTCATGTGACACACTCCACTGGGGAAATCCCATCTCTTCTAACGGGATTTAGCCCAGTGGAGCTGTAGTCTGTGGACACTTCACAGCCTGTCAGCCAATATTTAGGCCTGGCTGGAGCTGGAATTTTTCACCCAGGAATTTTCTGAGGCAGAATGGAAAATGGACCATTTTGTTATCTCTGAGGGAATAAGAATTTCATGATATTGATATGAAACCTCTGAGAGGATGTTTCATTTTGATGTCTTATGAAAAACATCTGTGGATCCCTGCGCTGCTTGGCTCTCCCTGCTCCATATGCAGAGCTCCAATACATCACCTTATTCTCTTCCTTCTTCTCCTCCATTAGCCATGTTTTTGTACTCGTGTGACCCTGAGTGCTGTGCTTTGTGCATGACTTGTTGCCTTTCGCATGCATTAGGCAAGCACTGAACATGGAGTGTGTCCCTTGGGGGACTTGCGCAATGGGATGCCTGGTTCCTAGATGAGTGATGAACTTCAGAGGGAGACGGATGCTTATATCCTCAATTCCACAAAGGTGGAAGTGGGTTAGATGAGTTTGCAGGATCTGATTTTAGCTGGATATCTCGTGCTCTCTTGGACATCAGCATCAACAGACGACTATCCATTTCTGCTAAAGAGGTGTGGCTGCAAGACATGAACCAACCATCTACCAATGGCAGTTTTTTTTTCAGCTTTGGGGGTTGGCAGTGGTTGTGAGATGTGACAGCTTTGGACCTAAATGGTGTGCAGAAAGATGCCTGGTGCCCCCAGTCTCCCCTTGAGTCTGGCTCCCACCAGTACTCTTATTACTGCATTCTGGTAGAGTGGTCCATGTTGCCTTTAGAACTTATCCTCATCCTACCTTAAATGCTGCTTTACTTGCAACTCTGACACTAACTCTTCAAAGATTTTCTGCTTTTCCCTTTCCCAGTTATATTTTCGCTGCAGGAGCAGTAGAAGCCCAGAAGCCATGTCTTCCTGTGCAAGGACCACTGCCTCTTGTCCTCACCCTGTGCTGTGCCATGGCAGAGGGATGCCAAAACTCTGTGAGTGGTTATAAAGTGATCGTGCCACATATCTATGTGTCAGTGATTTGCCCGTGAGGATGTATTTTCAGATGTTTCTTAAAATATTTGACTATCCAGCTGTGGCCCTTGGCTGCCTGGATCTATCTGGAAAATGGACCAGTGCTGTCCTGTGGTTCAGTCTTTATGGCATGGAGAAAGGCAGTTGTATAAATCCACTGTCAGCCTGAATCAAATGCTGCAAGAGAGAAAAGATATCGAAGTATATTGAACCACAGAGGAAAAAAATTATAAGTGCAATCTGCTCCATTAAAAATTTCATAGGCCGTTACTTTTACGGTGCAATTAACTTTGCGATTTTGATGCTATTGGAAGCCCAGTGCAGTGGATAATCAGAGGCAGAAATGCCTGTCCAGGTACATTTGCAGAAAACCTTTAGGTTTTAGCAGCTTTTCACGTGTTCCCAAACACCCTCATAAGTCAACGATGGTTGCTTCCTTCCCTTCAGCTCCGCTTTTCTCCTTTGCTTGTGTTTCCTACCACAACTTCAACAAGCCCCAGCCCTTGCGCCTTGATGTCTTTGTTCATTGTGCAGCTGCTGTGGGAGGGAGGCACAATGGGATGTGTCAGCGGTGGAGAGTGGGATGGTGGCGGGCGAGGGGCTGCCGGAGGGAGGCGGGAGGGGTGGCTTTTGTCAGGAAGGAGTGCTTGCTTCCTTTGATGCCAATCATTTTGGAAGAGTTAATGCTGACAAGGGAAGCAGCGAAAGGGCTTTTCATGTGAATTCTGACAAAAAGAAAGGGATCCCGAGAGCCACATAAGCACGTTTCCATGCCTGAATGCTTCATACGAACTTTGTGTTTTCTTTTTAATGCAAACTGATCGCCAGTTTTTACTGCAAGACTTGGGGAAAGCTGCCCATTTCTTTGATAAAGGGCCTGACTATGGTCTGGCTTGCACCAGATGTGCAGTAGCTGGTATCAGGGGACAGGGTCTGCCTAACACCAGTACTAGAGTGGTGTTTATCTTGGGTAGAGAAATGTTTTTGGTTTATGTTTTGCATGACCCAATGCATTTCATTGTAAGGATGCTCAGCTATGAGATTTGCACCAAAGAAATAAGAAGGTTTTTACCACTTAGTGTTTGAAACTGTTGAGGACACTGGTTGGGTACTCCATGTCCAAAGGCTCAGATCTGCCAAACCTTACCAGAAATTTGCAGTGGGCAGTGGGATGACTTCACTTATTGGGAGCAGCAGACACATAGGAAGGCAGACCCTGATTGTCACATGTGCTGTGTGTGTACTTGCAGCTGGGTGAATGCTCTTGGCTCATGTAGCCACGCAGCATGGGAGGTGAACTCTGCTGGTGGACACGCACGTGAGGTGGGAGCACAAGTCAGGTGTGCATTTATATGCGTGCCAATGACCAGCCATTTCACTGAATAATTTGACAGTGAGCCCCATGAAAGTCACTGGGAGCTTCGTTCCCCCACCTCGAAGCCCAGAGTTCAGTGTCATGCAACTGCACAAGAACCATGAACAAGAAAAAAAAAAATAGTTCTTATTCCTTCTGGCTGAAAAAGATGAATTTCCTTAAAAGCCCAGACCTTGACATTTCAGAGAACTGGAACTGAACACAAAGAATGTGTATTGTTTCTAAACAGATGCAAAAATAATAATAATAAAAAAAATCTGCTTTTCAGGCCAATCTCATGATTTCCAAACCCGGCTCATGGGTTTTCTCATGCTTCATGGTGACAATGCCAAGCCTCTGTTGTTAGACTGCTAAAAAAGCTCATTCAGTTTCATCCAAATACAAAAAAATGAGCAACATCAGATCGGTCTCCGAAGTTTGGACAGAGGTTATGTCTCTTGTTATGATGCTGTGCCTTAGAAGAAGAAATTGGGGCAGGAGGCTGAGCTGCAACACCAAGAGGTCCTCCCACTGTCTCATTTCTGTGGCCATGTACGGAGTTCTGTTATCTTCCCTCTCTCCTAAAGTATCTCCTCACAACTTACTGTTTATGAAAAATAACTCATAATTCAAGATAATTTATTTCTCAGTGTGAAGCTGCATTGCAAAATACAGGCTACCACAATGTTATGGGTTCTGCACAACAGCCCTACCCTGCAGTTTTCTGATATGTCCCATCACTGCTGAGGTTTCTGTTCCCTGGGCACTTCCCCACCATTTCAAAACTGAAGTTTCTTTCCTTTCCCCCCAGGAAAGACGACTTCCAGCATCCAGATCCGCTTCCAGCTCTCTTGTGTGAAAGATCCCATAGGTAAGTTTTGACTAGCTTTTGGAAATGTGCTGGACTCCCCAAAATACAAAAGGTGTGTTTTCTTTCTAAGGCTATTTCATCATTTCAGCTCACAAATCCTTGGCTTGCTTGGATGCCCTTTGCTGTGTGGGATCAAACAACTGGCCAGGGCTCCCAGAAACAGCATGGACAGAGCCTGGGATGAAAGTAGGACCCCAAATCCCATACTGGAAGGGAACCAGTAACCCTGCTAAGTTGTCGGTGCTCAAAGGGCTGCAGAGGGAAGAAGGACAATTCAGAGTACCTTCTCCCCAGGTCAGTGGTTTATTGCATTGCATTCAGGGTATGAGTGGCTGTTACTATAGCAGCCGTGGGGGAATATTGGAAAATCTAGGCACATGCACCTGGCAGGTAGGACCAGGCTAAACTCCTGTCATTCCCTGCAGCTTGAGGTCCTGATTTGCACAAAATGCTATTTGTGGTGGTGTATTCCCATATCTAAAGGCACTGCTGTGCTCCCTGCACAGTTTGAAGAGGATTGTGGTAACCAGAGCTTTAGGATAAATCAGGTTTTTTGTTGTTGCTATCACCACGGGCAGCCTGTACTGTGGCCAGGGTCTCCAGTCCAGCACATGCATATTCTGCTGCCTTCTCCAGCTCTGCTGGAAATCATCTTACTAGCCTGTCAGGCTAGATGTTTAGCAACCAGCTTTTCCTAGTAGGAAATTAGTCCCCCTCAGGTAGCAGGTGGCATTTTCTCTCCTTGCCGTACAGTCAAAGGCTTTGGGGAGCAAATATCCTCAGCCTCTTCTGCCTGCAGCTATATCCAATGGGCAGCAGTATGGAACCGGCACTGGCAAAGCCTATTACTTGGAAGAACAGAGAGGAAATGAGGGTAGGAAAAATAAGTGTCTCTAATGGACCCAGACCAACGGCAGAACATCCATGTAACTGTAATTTACAGAGACTTGGCTATTATAAATAGAGTCTCAAACAATGAGGGGTATCTATTTTCTGTTGAAGGCACCGGAGCATCTCTGTTTAATGTTAGTAAGAGCTATGCACACCTGGAGAGGGGGATATGAGAGCAAACGTGTCAGGCAAGCGATGCAGCTTTGCTTGCCCCGCTGCCATTGTAGAGATGGCACGGGTGGGGAGGGGGGGCACGTTTTGCAGAGGGCTTTGGTTGTGGCTCCAGCAAGCAGTGGTGTGCACATGTGAGATCTCGAGGCACGATTCCCCGCTGATGTGCACCTGGCATCGGCTTTACCTGTGCCAAGCACCACACTGCCGGAGTGAGCGCTGCCCGCTCCCTCTGCCAGGGCTGGCTCGCCGCACAGGAGAGGTGTCACTGAGCAGTGACTAAAGCTGCCACGTTCAGCGGATTTAGTGGGTGGCAAGAAGGAGAAGAAAAGATGCTTTGAAGACTCCCCAGGGAGCAGGCTTAGTAGCTGAGGTCTCTGGGGGTTGCTAGATCCTATATACCTATTTATCCATAGGAGTCTGTGTGCACGGGGGCTTGCAGTTTTCCCTGGAGATTAGCAACTCTTGCTGGTTTCCCCAGCATGTAATATTGGCTTGACAACTGTAGCTAACTTCTGGTTCCACTTACTTTTCCTATTAGCCGGTGGTGCTGTGTGTGGAGCGGAGCGGATTGCGTTTACGCCTGCAGATCTGAGGGAGGACAAAGGCAAACCAGGAACAGCCCCTGTTTCTCCTTAGAGCTGGGATGTTTTGGGGGAAACTCCACATGAATAACCCCCAGCTGGTGAGCGCTGCTGGAGCACACGTATGCACGTGAAACACAGGCATACATACATTTATGCACACAGTTGCTCTGTTTGCATGGTGGGAGTGTGGACGCAGGTATGTGTTTGCATCTGCCTACGTGCACCCAGCATGGTAACCTGTTAGGTCGCTTATCATTTTTACCTTTTGGTGGCTAAATACTTCCCAGATTGGGTCAATCTGTGCAGAAGTGAGCACTGTCTTGGAGGAATTTGGGATAGACCAAAGGGTTTGGATACTCTGGTAGAAGAGGCTGTGGTGGCCAGAGGGGCAAGCCCAGAGCCTGGCCCCTCACCAGACCCAAAGGTCAGGCCCCTCATGGAAGGTTGGGCTTTCCAGGCATTGCTCCAGCTTTATGCCAGATGTCTCCTTCCTTCCCCGCAGGGTCAGGATGTAGTTGGTGACTCCAGTGATTCTTGGCTCTGCCAAGGAGGGTCCCTGCGGGTTGGCGGGTGACCTCTGAGGCTGCTGGTAGTGCATGCTCCTGGGGGGACTGGGAGCACCAGTGTGTCTGGTGATGCTGCCAACCCTGCAGACACCTTGGCCCTCACCTGAACTGCAAACGGGCTGGTTTACAGGCGGATGCAGAGCCAGATTTTCAAAGTGCATGATCAGGATATCTCTATTCTCACAGACTGTGACCCCATGGCTTGTTCCAGCTGTGGTTCTAGTCACAGCTCTCCTTAAACCTCTTTTGGAGCCCCGAGTCCAAATGTGGGTTCCCAAGGAACACTGGCTGCAACCAGCGTGCTGCATTTTGGCGGGTGGTGACAGAGGCACAGGCAGGGTTACAGTGTAGGGAAGCAGACCTGGCCTCATGGCTGTGATTGTGGTGTCTGATAGTCATGTTCTTGCTTTGGGTTCTATGGTGGGAAGGATGGGGACTGTGCCCGCTTGTGGCTTGGGCCAGATGTGGCCAAGAGGTGTCGGGAGCTGGGGAACCAGTGAAGACCCATAGCACAACATCAAGACCAGGAGAAATAGGGTATGAAGCCCTTTTGGCTTGCCCATGCCATGGGACAGAGATGTCAGGACCCAAGAAGAGCTAAAACCTTCTGCTTGCGTGCTGTTCACTGCAGGTAAAAAAAATACAAAACAAGACAAAAAAACCCCATCCAAATCCTCACCTGGTGCCATCAGTGTCCTGACGTCAGCCGAGGCTTGGCCCCGCGCCGGCGCCTGTCCTTGCAGGCTTTGCCTGTGCGGGAGGAAAGCTGGAGGCTGCGGAGGGGGAGCGGCGTTGGTAGGCAGAGCCGCTCTGCTCTCTCCTTCCTCCCCATCCTTCCCAGCCCCCTTCTTTACGGGGTTAATTTTATTTTTTCCTCCAGGGGTTTACGAACAGCTAGCTGAAATGCGCAGGCCAGCTGCCTGCCGGTGGCAGCAGGAAAACAGGCAGACAAAGCAGATGGACCCAGCAGGGGTGAAGGAGCACTGTCTTCAGCGGGCCATAGGCACCACTAAAGAGTAAACAGCTCTCCAAAGGGAGCCGGGAGCTAACCCCAAACCCCGTCCTCTCCAAAGTACTCAATCACAGCACATTAACAAGAGCGCCTGGACTGCTGGGGAGAGTAAACAATAAGAGGCCTTGCTGGCGGGAGAGTGGGAAAAGCAGCGTCCCCTCCAGCTAATATTTATTGTAAAGGGGTGTAAAAAGTGGCTTGTGGCTCAGCGTGTTGTCAGCGACCTGTGGTGTGTGTCACTGCTCATCTCCTTTTGGGACAACCTCCCTTTCCCTTGCAGGGAGAGCAGCCACCTGCATGTGCACACACATTCGAGAGACCCGCCATGAGGAAGGAACAAAGGAAATCCAGAAGCTGGAGGTGAAACCACAGCCCTCTCCTCCCGGAGCAGCTGTGGCTTGCTGGATGCACCCTCGCTTCCCATACCCGGGCAGGGACTGGCATTTGGAGGCTCGACCCTCCTCCTACACTGGAGGCACTCAGCCGTGCTACCACCCAAGTGAGCTGCTCCTTTGTGGGAGGGGGGAATTGTGTTTGGGGGCCCAGGGCTATTGTTTGGGAGCAGGAGGCGGTGATTCTCCTCCTGCTTGTGCCAGCGTGACTTCCTTGATTTTGCTGGAGCAGCTCCTGATTTATGCCTAAGAACTGGATCCCACTCGCTGGGCTTTGCTCTTTCATCTGCAACATTGCAGTGAAGTTTGTTTACAAAGGTTTTGGCACGGTCACAGATTCCTTCTCCCCTTCCCCCCTTCCTCCTAATCAGCTGCATTTTTTCCTCTCCTTTGGCTCCCGCTGCAAAACTGATTGACCTTTCTGGGCCATGTCTGACACTTGAACCGTGCAAAATCCTTTCTACTCCCCCCAGCCCTGTGCTTGTTTGCTTGGGAACCCAGCCGCATGGCGCAGCCCAAATGGGTGGCCTCCGACAACCGAGTTTGTTGCCTTTTGGGAGCTGCTTTGCTTTTAACATTGGGCATCCTTGACGGTGGGTGAATGCATATTTTTTTGGCCAAGTCTCCCCAATGCTCTTTGCAAACAATGATGCCATCACTAAAAGCTGTGCCTGTGACATTCACTCGGTCCCAAGTTGCATTTAAAATGGACCCATTTAAGCGAAACTGAATTTCAAGCCAGAATATGAAAATTTCTGTCCCAGTGGCTCCCTCCATCCCAGCAGGGTGTATCTGCCTGGAAAGGGCACAAAGGCAAATTATTCTTTCTTGGGACCAAACACTCAGCAGAGCCATTGCATGAAAAGGGAGTCTTGCCGCATGCAAGGAGCTAGTCTCACCTGCGGTGGATTTATGTTTTAGCCAGGGGTAAGAGTTGCCTGTGCTTGGCCTGTTGGGCTGCTAAAGATCTCACGAGAGCCAAGAATTTGCCATAAATATAGTTAAACTGTTTTTTTTTTTTTTTCTATATTTCTTGAGGGTAAAGAAGCATGAGGGAAGAGATGAGTGGTCTTGTGGGCTGGCTTAAATTATCTCTGCAGCCATTTCCATGGACTCATATCAGTCCAGTGACATTGGAGTCAAAACACTCTTTTACCCTTTCTTAAGCATGCGTTGGACCTTGTCCCTTTTACCACATTTCGGTGTTTTCTGTTGTGTTACTTGGCCATATTGCAAGAGTGAGGTTCAAAAGCAGCTTTCTGCTGGCACCAGGTGGGAATGGAGTTGTTTTCCCGGCAGGCCAGCAACTGCTGAAGATTAGCTTTTGCTGTCTGCCTTGTGTTTTAAAAGCTGGAGTTTGAGGCAGGTGAAAACATACAGGTGTTTTCTTGCTCTTGTATAAAGCAGTGTGTTTCTGGTGCTACAGAGTAACTGTAGAGTAACTGTGTCATACATCTTGGTGAAACCTGAGTGTTGTTCACCTTGACCATCCCAGACCAGAGGAAATATAAACAGTAAATTGTAGCACACGCAAAGATGGAGAGCTGAGAAAAAATTGCCAAGGCAACCAGGGATGTGTCAAAGAGCAAAGGCTGCTCCAGCTCTGGGAGCAATTCAAGAAGGTTCCATTTCCACAAAAAGACAATAAGTTGTCCAAATTAACTGCATGGTAACTGTGCAGGCCGGACCTCCTCAGACTTGAAATGTAAAGCACAAGGGTCCCATGGGGCACCCAAACCTGTCTGGCACATATCCAGCAAGGGGAGCTCTCCTAGGCTGTGACATACCCCAAATGACCCATTCCCAAGGTCACAGATGTCAGCAGAAGGCTTTCACAGGCCTTGAGGAGAGCACTGGTGTAACTTAAGAGGGAACTCCCTTCTTTTTTCAGGAAAAGACATGTCTTCAAATCAAGTGAAAAATAAAAGCATTTTCTTCACTTAGCCCTCCTACAGTCAAATTCCTCTGGTGCTGGTGGTGGGCTCCTGTTTTCCCTGGGCAATACATCAATTTGATTTTCACTCTCAGAGGATTAGTCACCGAAAGACACCACCACCCTCATCCCCCCAACTTCTTGGCTGCCTCTGGGTGCTAGGGGGATACCAGTGGAAGGAGCTCTGCTTTGCTTTGGTCCTTCCGTGCATGCTCATTTTATTTCTCATGCTTGCTTCCTCTCTGATAATTCTTTTTTTTCTCCCCAAATCATCCTGCTCCCCACCAAGAGCTGGTGCTGCTGAGGCTGTACCTGCAGTGGCTGAGCATGCCCCAGTGTCCATCCTGGGCAGCTGCCCATTCTTGCCCAATCCGGTGGCTGACAATGAATGCAGTGGGCTCCAAAATCACCCTGATGCTTTCAGGCTCCAAAATTACCCTGATGCTTTCCGTACACTGTGCTGGTTTTCCATGGTGCCACTCCATATCTGCCTGGGGCTTAACCCCCTATGACGCCGATTTCTTTTTCCCTATGGCCAAATAAATGCTCCTGTATTTCAGGAGGTTGCACAAGGCAGAGTCATGTGGAATGTATTGCTTCTTCCCTGCAAGCAGGCAGAAGAGGAGGAGATTAATTCTGAAGACACATCAAGCTTTCTTTTATTTTCCTCATGCCAATGTCTCACCGCTTGGACAACTTGGCCAGAAAATTAAAGCAGAGCAAAGACCTCAACCTCTTGCAGCTCTGGTAGTGGTCTGCAGTCCCCATCTAAAGCCATGCTCTTAAGGAATGGATTCACCCCAACCCAAGGGCTGAAGGGTGACTTCTGCATTGCTGACTCTGGGGCCTGGGGATGCTGATGCAGATCCCAGCAGTGGTGAAGAGCCAGCAGGGCTTGCAGAAGTGACTTGTGAGTTGGACTGCTCTCCCCTCCTGGATGCTGCACTGTGCCGCTCAGGGGGCTTTGGCTGGGGTTGCCTCAGGCTGGTGCAGTGAGATCCACCTGGGGCAATGGGGTCCCTTGGCAGGGCATCTGGGGCGCTTTACATTTGGCCTTAGTGATGTCAGAACGCCAGTCCCTGTCTCTATGGCTCTTAGTTTCATGAATTTTTGTGTTTTAGGGATCTTGAATGTTTTGACTACTGGAAATGCTGCCTTCCCTCTGCCCTTCAAAGGGTCTGCCGGGAGGCACCCAAGACAGCCCCTGCTTTGGGGAATGAGTCTGCTCACTTCCCAGGGATACAGCCAGTGTTGGCTGCCACAGTGGCCTCCAACTCTGGAAGGCAATTCTGGGCTGGAAAACAGGGTCTGAGGAGCATGCTGTGCCCACGACTGCTCAGGAGTGATCTGTCAGCCCAATACAGGTATGACATCATTTTAAGGACAAGAGCTTTCTAGCCAGCATCTAGGGATGTTGCAAAGTTTCCTTAATTAAAGGCCGTGGAGTGCTTTGGGGTCCTTGGAAGAGGGACTCTGACTGCAGTATGTCCCACATCCCAGTGTTGTTCTCAAAAGCTGTTTGTCAGCAAATTGCCTGGATTTGAAAAAAATATTCTTTGCCACATTGCTCTGACTTTTGAGTTGGCTGGTTTATTTTTTAAAGGCATTACTGCTCCCCTCAGGAATGGTGTCTTCCTCTGTTTTATGCTCTAAGGAGGTAGCTCTTTTCATGTTTATCTTTGATTCAAGCATTGTAAGGAGCAATCCCTTGCACTTATGTGCTTCATTGTATTCTGGCCATGAGAGATTCTCCCCTACTGTTTGTAGCTCTCTTTTCAGTGCAGCTAGTAAAATATTTGAACAGAAAAAAAAAAAAAAGACAAAAAAAAGACACTAAACAGCCTCCAGCATTTAGAAGATAAAACGAGATGTAAGCAGAAGGACGGTTGTGGTTAATGCACAGGGCTGGGAGGTCTTAAATGGAATATGGCTTCTTTTAGCTGCTCTTCTCCTGACTTCTTCTGTGACTTTGTCTAAGTTATTTGACAGCCTCCTTCTACAGCTCTAGGGTCTTTAACACACACCATGTTTTCTGCCTGGAAAGCCCATGCAAAAGCAAACCCACAGTCAGAGCTGCAAGGTCTTGGGGGGAGAGACGATGCTGTTTATTAGTCCAGCTCATGGCAGATGAAGTCTTGGTGGAAGAGCTCAGACAGTGTTGTGCTGAGGTGCTGGAGTTTGTGAGGGGCTGTGCACAAGCAGATGCAGTGTCCAAGGCCAAAAGAGTCAGGAGTTTGCCCCACTCCAGCTTTTTTCCCCCTTGCTGGCCATGTGAAGACTTGGGAAGCAGTCTACAGGTAGCAAGACTTTTTGTAGCATGAGCCGTTGTCCTATGTCAGGATTCACACTTGCTAGACACATTTACTGGAGTTATTTGCAATGTGGTTGCTTGTCCACATATCTGCTGAAGCCCCAGCTAGGCTGAGATCTCTTCCCCTGCTGATTATGTGGGGCAATGGCAGTTTTCAAGCCACCTCTCTGCCAGGTCTAATGCTGCAGGGAAGCTGGTTTGCAAAAGGTGGTTGCAAGCCAATGCTCATCCACTGCAAAGTAAATTAAATCTCAATGGGCTATGGCAGGCAAACTTGAGTCAAATTATTTCCTTCTTTGGAAATCTGCTGTGAATTCAAAACTAAGCCAAACTGGCATGAAAGGGCATCATAGGGTTAAATGTTTGGAAAAGTAGAAACTCATGGCAATGGTGATCATGGGGTGGTTGAGGGGAGGCCTCCTGCAGGCAAGGATCTGGTGCAGTCCAGGTCATTCCCAGATAAGCCCTCACATTTTGGAGGATTTTCTTAAACTTCTGGGGCATAATGACATGTTTGGGGATGGAGCACAAAGTGCATATTTGACATAAATAAGCCAATGTTCCTCTGTGGGAGAGGGGCAGAGGGAACCTGTGAATTAATGATCAGCTTTTAATTTGTCCTTTCATTGGAATCAATGAAAATGTCAGAATGATTGAGGTTTATGTGCTCATGGAAAAGATGTGAGCCCAAGAGAAAGAGATCAGGCCTATTTTTTAATATATTTTTTCACTGAAGAAGATGCTTCCCTTCATCTTTAATACCAGAAAAGGGATGAGGAAAGTGAAAGGGAGGTCTGAGATTTAGCCTTTCATGGGAGCTGGTGTGAAGGTGGTGATCCCTGAGAGTGATTTCAAACACCTGGAGTCATTATCCATCCTGCCCTGCTCAATTTGCTATGAGTTAATTTCTCAGGAAGCCTAGACAATACTCAGGTCCCAGCAGAGTCCTCAAGCCCACCATCCTCAGGATGTTGGCTGCCCTTGGCTCAGGATTCAGCCTGGCTGGTGTTGGCAGATACAATTTTGCTGGCTGCAGACACGTCCTCTTTGCTCTCCCCAGTACTGGGAGGTTCAGGGCTGGGTGCATTTCAGGACGGCAGGAGGACAATGAGAGACTCATGTTTCTGAAGATCCTGGTTTGAAATGGCTGGATGCTGCTGACAGATGTGAAAAGCTGGCATTAATGTGTTGGAGGCAAAAACAGCCACTGTGGCCAGATTTGGACTCTGATTACTGGGAATATTGATGTTTGATACCCAGAGCCACAGCTAGTTCTGCAGGACAATGTTAACCTTGGATCTGCACAGGGTACCACTTTCCCCACCATGGGAACAGAAGGACTAATGAGGTCTTCAGTATAATGAAGCTTGCTGAGGGTTTTCTTCAAAAGCAGTCTCCTGAACTTCATGCTTACAGACATACATTCACAGAGGCATTTCACAACCTAAAATGGGCACCTACATCCTTGTTGCAGCCAAAAAAAAGTATTTCTGAGTCTTGGCAATGCTCAGGCATAAAGAAGCTCCTGTTTTCACTACTCACTTGGGGCTTGTAGCATTTCAGGCCAGTAAGTCAAGTATTCAAGTGGGTAGTCAAAGGTCTAGTTGCCTAAATGAGGGACCTAGGGTAGAAACAGTGGCCTGAGGTTGTAGACTCCTTTGCGCGACCCCCCTGTCTTGATGGAGGCTCTCAAGCAGCCCCATGGCAGGGGGAACGTGTCTGCAAACCACCAGGCATGCTTTGGCCTAATTAAATATTCATTGTGACAAAATGCCACAAACACAAGGGACTTTTCAGCAATTGCTTCACCCCAGATAACAACCTGATGCTTGCTTGCTCTGGTGGGGCTCTCAGAATGCACTTCTTTCCTCCCTCCATACCTCCTCACTTCGGCCAGCCTCTTGTTCCTCATAACAAGGAAAGGGTGACCTGGGCTCTTTTATCTCATGACTGCTTTGTCTCAGTGCATCAGTCCCCCCAGATGCTTCTTTTTTTGTCATGTGGGGCCTGATTATCACATCCTACACTCTGCTCTGTGGACTCAGGCACTGAATTGAGGTCTTCTCCATGTGGGTCGGCTGCCACGCTGGATCTATAGCCCCTCTCTTGCTTCTGCATGTTGGTTCAGGCTGGGTTTTTGTTGCAGAAAATTTGTCATTCCCAACACTGCCAGACATGAGCAATGCAACAGTGCTGCTGCCAGCAAACACAGCCCTCAACAGGAGCTTTTATGATAATATCAGCTCTGCTATTGCCACTTCTTTTCCAGCCCTGTGGCCGCCGTCTCAGGAACTGACCTCACCGTTTCCTGATTTTGAGCTCGAAACGTGGGTCACAGGGAACATGAACGCACAGCACCGGTTGTTGTAAAGCCTTAGCAGCCTGGTGAGCACATCCTGCGTGAAACCTCCCAGCAGCCTGTCCCTGCATGCCCAAATCAACACCGTGCATGAGGGACCATGAGCTTCCTTGGTGGTCTCAGCAGACACAGATTTTAGCCAAAATAAGGGTCAACTCTTACACAAACCTGGAGAGAGAAGCGGAAGGACTGAGGGTCAGACTCCTGGCTTCCAGCTACATTTGTTTTCTCTTTTGAGATGAATATGCATTTCTTGTGGAAAGCAGCAAACTGGATGTCCAATCTATCCTCCAGTCCAGCTTAATACCCATCCCACAACCTGACTGGTCTTTTCTGATTCAGAGCAGATGCTAAAGCCCCTGCTGTTATGGAATAACTTATATAAAAAGTTTTTTACAAAATCCTTGTTTTACCTTCTTCTCGTTCCCCTATCCCTCCGAGCAAGAGGTTTTATATCCCTGTGGAACTGCTAGGGCTTTTTTAACTCCTTGCTTTTATTGCTTTTGTTGTTCTTATTGAAATGTCCAACGCTGTCTTGAACATGTGGCTTGTAGAGATGTACCAGAGCAGTGAACTGCATGGATAAATTGTGCATTATGTCAAATCTAGGGCCTCAGAAGTTCTTCAGTGAGCTGATTTTCAGTCGTTTTAGTTTCCCAGCTGATTATTTAGCCATCTTCACCAGAAAGTTGTCTAGTGAAATGAGAACTCGCCCACATTCAGGATAAACTCACGGTTTGTTTTTTTTTTTAGGTTGGGAAAATGTCGGGCTGTCTCTGGTGGAGGATGTGTGCATGTGTTTTATGTTGTGTGTGTGGCATCCCTGCATATGTCTTGGATTGGTTCAGAAGCTGAAATAGCAAAATACGCTTTTCTTTATTCAAAAATGGAAATGAAATGATCAAACAGCTCAGACAAGAGCTATGTGTAATGCTGTATTTTTTAATGATTATTTAGTAGATATCAATAACAGTAATTATTATTACTATGACTCTTCATGCTGTTGCCTTCCTCATCACTCCTGAGTCTTTCCATATTTGTGAAATATTTTGATAGCCCATTCCTGTTTGTTTTCCTGTCCTTTTGGATGCCCTCTGGTCACAGGGATGCTCTGATTTTTGGGCTAGGAATGCTGGGACTCACGAATACAACATAGCGTGATTGGCAGGCTCTAGCCTGCCAGGGGGAACCTGAGACCTAAGGGATGGTCGTTGTCAACAGAGGGCAGCTTCAGAGAAAATCCTGCAGGAAAGAAGGCTGTAGGTAAGTAAAGGAGGGGATCTGCATAAATCCGTGTCATTTTGTAAATTTCTGCCATTACAAGATGTGGAAGTAATTTTAGCCAACTGGTTTTGTTGCAACTACAAAGGCTATGTGAGTTAAGAGAGAGAAAAAAAAACAAAACAAGTCAAAAGTTTTCAGGCTCTGTATTTTTGGATGGGGCTTTGCTGAGCTTTTTAGTGGACACCCCCTGCCCCCCAAATTTAGCACAGTTAGCACAACAGAAGCTGAGATGATACATATGTTTTATAACAGTAGTGCACATTGTGAGTTTAAAATCAGTTTATTGATGTCTCTTCTTCCTTCTCTTTTTTCTTGTTCTCTGTATTTTCTGTTGTTCTGCCTCAGCTGAGGAACTAGATGTCATTTTGTTGAGGGAACAGCAATGACATTTTGTTTGGATGGGACTGACATTCTTGCAGTTCTGATGTCCAGGAGAAAATGACAGCCAGATAGGTTTTTTTTCCTGCACATCATTTCTCAAATCCCGGCTGTGACCATAAGAGCATTCATTTAGAAGAAAATTCACTTTCAGAGAGGAATTACCACAGCTAAGTCTAATTACGAGGAGCAGAATGCCTAGGACAGCACATGACACATTTGGATGTAACAGAGACTCTGTGAAGAACAATAGTTTCAGCTCCCCTAGAGGTGTTGGCCACTGCACATGTGTTGACTGGATGTATCATGGGGCAGCATAGCTACATGCATTCAAATTTTCAAATATCCCATAGCTAAAAGGTTCACAGTATCCTATATTTCTCCACTGGACAAGGTCCATGCAGCTCAGAACTGCATGTACCAGGGGAAGGTCTAACACTGCAGATGTGGGAAATCTGCCACACATGTAGGTCTGGCTTTAGCATCTTAAAAGTGAACATTGTCCCAGTAAATTCAATGGCTGTACATGAAACATAAACCCAGGAGCGGACCACCCCAACTCGGCATGTCGGCAAGCTCTGGGGTGGGATTAAAAAGGACACACCACTGGTTTAGGTTGTTGGCTGATGCTTGCTTGGTGGTGTTCTACTGACTTCCATGAAGCTAAGCTGAATTACATCTACTGAAACCAAATCCATCTAATTTTTTCCCCTTGCTTCTTATGTTCAGGCTTGACGTATTATGTCTGGAAGCAAACAGTTAGAATAAGATGCATTTGTTAGATTGTGTCTTTTCATTATCCAGACAGAAGGAAGAGGCACTTGACAAAGTTTCAGCAGACGGTGCATAGTTGTTGTTTATGTTAAACAAAACGAGAATGTGCAGCATTCGGGTGTATAAACAGCATGACAGCAATAAGCATAAAACATAAGATTGGAAGCAGATTTCACTTTCAGGCCGTGGGGAGCAGATGGATCTGAGATCATTGTGCATTTGTGTACAACTCCAAGACCTATAGAAACTCATTTATTCCCCATGTCAATGTGTTTTACAGGAGTCAAATGTAGCACGGCTGCAAATGGATGCAGCTCCATTGAACATAATGGGCTGGACCCAAGCACCTAGATCTGTCTCTTAAAGTGCTCCAGCAACACTAAAAGGATGGAGAGCTGCTTTAGTCTTGCAATCAGAGATTGCCTTGTCGTCTTAATGTTCAGGTGGCATAAAGATGAGGCAGCTCGTATTTGCATCTCCTCTGTGCACAGGCTGGAGGGAGCTAAATGCGAGAGTAGTCACAGCTGGTAGACGTTACTCTTGCTGAACTTGCACAGAAACTGGTTTCCTCCCCATATCTTACCATATGATATCTAGATATATGAGGGCTTAAACTTTTCTCTTTATTGCCCTTTTCTTAGAGCAACCCCCGAACTCCCATCCCAGATTTTGCACCAGGGTGAGCACAGCTGAAAGGGAGATGTGGCTCAGTCAGTGGAGCTCCATATATTTGTACCTGGCTGGTTCAGGACTGGTGCTGTAAGATAGAGGAGAAACCAAGACCACCGGCTATACAATGGTGAAGACAAAACCATCATTTCTCAGTTTCAGTGGGCGAATGGGATCAGTTCAAAGGCCACACTGATTTGGTACTTATGGAGGCAGGACCGTGTCGGTTGCCTATTATTTATGGACCTGATTCCCTGGCAGATCCTAGTCACTGAAGTGAAGGACGTAATGAGGAATTTCAGTCCTAAGCAGAGACCATCCGAGCAGGTGGGAAAGTGATGGGCCAGCGTCCAGCCTTCAGAACACAGACCAAAGCGAAGCTGTTTTAAATAGCAACAATGGCCCTAATCCCTCAGCAGGACGGAGAGATGCAGATCGGTAAAGGGAAGAAAGGGTAGAAAATAGTAACCACAGAAAGTATGTGCATGTGAGAATCTCTTTCAGGATGCATTAATGGGATGCAGTGAATAGGAAGAAGAGACCCTGGAGTGTGTTTAAAACTGATTCCCGGTGTAATATGAACCACTGTAAATGAAGCGCTGTACAAAAGAAATAATAAAAATATATCAGTGTAGTCAGTATCACTGGCTGTGTCAGTGTTTAACTGCATCAGAGCTCATCATTAACTAAGAGGCAGAATAACGTGAGCAAACAAGAAGGCAACTGGGAGGAAGAACATAAAGACCATGATGGGGCCCCAGCAAGGTTCCTCCTGCCACTGCTCCAAGAAATGGGGGCCCGGGAGGGAGAGAAAGCCTACCCGCCGTGCACGGCTCAGCAGAGGCACCTCCGATGACGGCGTGGGTATGCGCTCACCTCCTCCGTCGCCAGCTCTCCTGCAACAATTCGTCTGGAACAGCCACTCGCCTCCAAGTGAGGAGTTTTAATAAATGATCGTCATGCGCAAGCCGTGCATGTATGTGAGAGAGGATGGGGACGTGTATTTTTAAACGCGAAAACTCCCACCAGCCGCAGTTTGAACACGGACTGTATGATCTTCAAGGGAAGGAGAAAAATGTGCTGGTTTCCTCTAGAAATGGATCATTTGCTGCAAATTGGGCAGTCAGTCCGAGAAGAGTTATGGAAAATGTGGTCCACAGTGGTTAGTAATCTCAGGACGGTATTAATTTTAGGATGGTCTGTTAGAGGCCCTGTCCCAGGAGAGGTGTTTTGCACTTTCTGGAGATCAAACCATATCTTGCTGCTTCAGGCTGGATTGCCCCAACTCCACCAGTTGAAAACATAAACCTATATGAGGGGGTTTCCAACAGCTGACTGTGAATAATTTGTGCAACTCTTAGGAGAAGACGGGTGAAATCCTGCCTTCACTAACATTGATGGTAGATGTGTCACTGACTTCAGCAGGGTGAGGTCTTCCCTGGGCTGCCTGACTCTGTCCCCTTGGCTGACTGTGGTCTCCAGCTAGGATCTGAAGCCGTGCCAGGTCCAGAGCAGCATAGCCAGTCTCTCAGTGTAGCGACTCAGGCCAGTCAGATTTATCTACTCTTTGTATCCTGGGTGTTTTACTTTTCAGTGGTTAATACCTTGCCTGATGTAAGCTTTAGTCATGCTGAAGAAAGCAGCTTTATTGAATTTGTCTTTATGTTAGCATTGACTGGACAGACTGTATCAATTCAGAATGGGCTATTACTGTCCCTTTTGCTAGTTATCCGGAGCTCAAATATCCTGAATAACATGCTCGAGTGATGTCAGTGTCTCAGTGTCAATAACTGGTCATCAATACATGTGCATGCTAAGGTCTGCTGTCTCTTTCTTCTCTTCTTTTTTAGCATGGGAGACTATACAGACGATGTGTGACCTTTACGTTGAAGGCCATGATCTGCTTGCACAGAAGCCGGTGAGGGTGCACTACGTAACCACGAGCTGAACCACTGGTCCCCAGGGCTGAGCTTTGGTTACCCAACAGCCTCCACCATGAGACTGCTGCCGTTGGCTCAGCAGTATCACTGCAAGAGCAGCTCAAGCTGCATTGGGGGTTCCTGGTCTCTGACTCTTTGAGGCAATTGGGAAAGTAGATGGAGGTGAAGCAATAAATCCTACAGCTCCCTGAGTGTCTCCGGTGAGCCCAGTGGGATGGAGGATGGTGAGAGCAGGAGGAAGGTTACGGGAAGGAAAGGGGAGACGATGAAGGACAGAAGTAAAGACTTTATGAAAACATGCTGTATAGGTTTAACCTAAATACTCACCTGCTACCCTGGCCTCTCATGGCCTCTGGGGACTTATTACCACGGCTAGAGGCTGGTTGTGCATGACAGGGGATTTTAAAAATGAGTGACAGAGAAAGCCTTCCTGGCGCCCTCAGCCTGACCTGCCATCCCCCAGCCTGCACGGCTCACAACACCCTACATTTCTGCACGTCCCACCAGAATACCTGCATACCTCCAACTGCGGACAGAGCCCCGGGCTGGTGAGGCAGGTTTTCAGTCAGCTTCTCAAAGCTACTCGGCTGTCGTCTGGGTGTGTGTTAGAGCGGCATTTCATCCCAGCGCTCGAGGGCTGTGCAGAGCTCCCCGGTGTCCAGCATTTCCAGCTCTAAGCCTTTGCAAGTCCAGCCAAATAAAAAGGAAAGACAAAATTGGTTCTGCCTCATTTCTGCCGAGGAGGCACTTCATGACAAGTGCAAATACGGAAGTTGCTTTGACTCCTGGACGGATAAACTCTGGAATCTAAAGGATGTTTGAGGACAAATTCTCAGAGGTTGGCACGTACATACTGACTGTGAAATTACTTCATGGAACCTGGCTGTGAATGTTAAATCCATATTTGCCTGCACAAACAAGGTGCTTATGCATGTGGTTAGATGTTTTGCAGACACAAAGGCGAAGGCGAGTTCAACTCTGGCTTCCTCCATCTTTACAACTGTACTTAGCAGTACTATCCCTGGGACCTGCGTTTGCGAGGAAGAGCTCATGCCATGGCTGCAAATGGAAAGGCTTTAAGCTCATAGTTTAGTTTCAGATAGACCATTTTAATTGGGATGCTTCCCAAAGCAAAGAATAATCAGCCTTGAGTTTTAAATTACCCTGGAGGAAAGGCTCTTCGGCACACAGTGGGAAAGTGCCTGCAGCATGAATTCTCACTCCCCACTTGATCTGCAGCTTTGGCTCCTGACGTCAGCAGGTAAAAGCTCAGGGTGTCTCTTAGAAAATGCTCTGAATTACCCTGACTTCCACCCCAGGACAAAGCTCAGGGCTGGTGTCTGTGTTGTGAGACAATGCTTGGACCCATGGGCAGCTGCAAGCCGTGACAGTACTCTCGGCGCTTCCAACTTCAGTCCATCTCACCAGCAGTAGGTGGCTTAAGTTCAACACCTCCACTGTTAGGTGCTTAGGGAGAGCTGAGCTTGGGTTTCCTTTTCCAGCCTGCATGGATGGGGTTTTGGGTCCATGCTCTTCCCCTGACACAGACCTCCAGAGCAGAGCTTAAGTGTAGGACTGCATGCAAACCAGACCTCTGGTGGACTAGGGGGTGGGCTCAGAGTTGGTGGAGATGGACCGGCTGTGCGTGAGGGGAACGGAATTACATATCAGTGCTGGGTGCCGCAGAATATCATCCCCGTTTCAGCACAGGGAAACTGCCTGTACTTTCTGCATATGTGGAATTCTGCTGCAAAAGCAGCTGGTCACACCTCAGTGTCTAGAGGCAGAGAGAAACCATGCTGCTTTTAGGGAGATAAGAAAGGCCTAAATGTCCATAGGCTTTGAAAGTAATTCTCTGAGTAAAGCATGCTCCTAATCCCACCTCTCCCATGACATTCCTGCCTCCCCAAAGATCTTTGTCTCCTGCTTGGCTATCTGATGCAGCTCAGCGAGAAAACTCGTGTTAGTTAATAATAGTGGCTTGGGGATAGAGATTACAACCAGGGCAACGTAAATAAGACATTTATTTTCAACAAATGGGATAGGGTGTCTGATAGTCCACATTCGCATTTGGCATCCATGGAAATTTAAGGCCTGATATTTGGTGTCCAGTGCATCCATAACAGTGTGGGTTCATCACAGCCCTAATTATAGCTCTTGGGCAGCTCACATGGGGTATTATGAGGCTTATTTATAGGTAATATTTATAAACACTCCCACAATCTTCCCAGGAAAAGAGCTCTTAAAGCGAGATGTGTTATGGTGATTACTCTGAGAGCCATCATGGGGAACGTTGCTGCACGATCCCTTTCCCCTTCCCAGGCAAGGGCTGTGCAGCATCACTCCCCTGCAGCAGGCGAGTGCCAGTCTCTCCATCGCACCCCTACCCCAGCATGCAATTCCTGCTTGGGTACCCAAACTTACTGCCGCACTTTCTGGTTTCTTGCAAGGGAAAGTGGATGTCTGAAAATAGCAATTTCCCAAAGCCACCAAGGGCATGTGACAAGCATGCAGTTGTATCTCAATAGGCCACTGCAGTGTTCAGCTGCAATCATGTGGCTTAATCACCTGACTCTATAAATGAGTTTCCCTTGACAAGATTCGATCCCTTTGGGCCCCTTGACTAATTACCTGCTATTGTGAGAGGCCCTGCTTCCTGGGAAAAGCAACTCTTGTCCCCCAGCAATAGCAAAATAGAGAAATAAACACAAAAGTCTGGAGATCAGAGGGCGCTCATTTACTCTCCATATTTAGTACCACATAGAGGGCCGTTAATTATGTTCCTCTTTCATGACAAAAGTAGCTTTTGCAAACAGTTTTGCTTGTTTGTTCTCTTTTTTAAACAAAGGTACCTGCATTTTTGTCTTCCTAATCACTCTGTAGCACGTGGCAGCCTTGCAAGGGGGAACTGGCAAGAAACCATGTCACCCAGCTCTGTATGACTTGGGTTTCTTGGTGCCCTGCAAAACAGAGGGCAGAATTCCCTTTCCCTTGCAGATCCCCTGGATCAGAGCTGCAAATTGCTCCAAGCATAGAGGAGCTGCCTGGCGTATTTCTTGTGTCTACCTGTGCATGGAGGTAAGGGCTGGCCAGAGAGTGCAAGGCAAGTAGGAGTCAGGCCAAAGAAATGATGCAATACCTGAGCCCTGTAGGGAAAGGCTTTTACTGTCTGCTCCTAACTGTGCACGTTCATAGGCATAATTTTCCATGCGTATGGGTAGCAATGATGTACAAAAAGCATCTGAGAATATAACCGCGTTGCCCAAGGAGAGAGTTGGCATCTGTTTAGAAGAAGCCATCAAGTCTGTGATGCACATGGAGACCTTTAGTTTATTCTGCTAGGCTTGCCCCATTCATTTCTGGGTACGTGAATCTGGAAATGGAAGGTGGCTTTTTGATCCTGCTGAGTGGTGGAGAGGGCGTTGAGATGCCAGGGCTTTCCCTGCGCTGCACTTGGGTGCTGGGTGATTTATAGTCCCCAGCCTGAACAGAGCTACCTGTAAACTTTAACAGGCCAGAATCAAACCCTCTTCTCTTTTAGTTTTAATTTTTGTTTTTCTGAATATGCAGACAACAGCCCCAAATTGTCCTAAATTAGTCTCCGTTCTGACGTGCTGTCTCACACCTCTTTGGTGTCACATTCTTTTTTTAGGTAATGCTAGAAATCACAAAGATGAAAAGAGGGGAGCCGTCTGACCTGTGCCTTTTCTTAGAGCATCACACGGTCATGGCTCACAATCTGGTATAAGCCAGCTCCACTGGTGTCAGTCACCCTGGACCAGCCTGGTCCTGCCTGGGATGAGCAGAAGGTCTTCTCCTGCCCTTCTTGGGGAGAAGAGGCCTCTTTGGTATTTCCTTGTAGGGATGCTTTATTTATAACTGATGATCCCCTGAGAAAATGATCAGGAGCAACCTAAGGTCATTTTCTATTCTTAGATTTTTTTCACTGCTTTAAGCTCCACCTAGGCTAATGAAGCTGCTATAGCAGAAATCCAGCTGAAATGGGACTTCAGTAACACGCAGTCGTGCATTGGTTGAAGCTTTCAGTCCTGGCTCACTTTGTGCCGTGAAAACCCAAGAGAAAGATGCATCTTCAGGGGTTCTTTTTGACAGCACATGGTGGATCTATGCTTTAAAAATGCAGTTTCTCCTCCTCTTCTGTTTTGATTTATCTTAATGGAAATCTTCCAAAGAAATTTCCACTTGGGAAACAACCATCTTTCAAAACCAAGTTTTTCCCAGAAACAGATATACCTCAGTGAGACTTTTGAAGGGTGAGTTTCTGAAGGTAAGGATTATAGAAAAGAAGAAAGGGGCATGTGCATACTGACTCCTGCCAACGAAGCAATAATATGTGTAAGACACTTGGCTTGGACCTGCAAGGATTACATTCAAGACCCTGCTTTGGGTTGCAAGGTGTCATGAGCCCAGCATCCCAACCTCTGGCTTTTTCAGTAGTTTGATGAAAAAGAGCAAGTCAGTCAGCATTTCTTTGTTCTTTCTGACTTTTCAACAACCCCGCCACCCCATCATTCAAGGTAGACAGTTCTTTCCTGGGTTATAGTTTTTATATTTTCACCAGCCTGATTCCCCAGGGTACAGAGGGGCTTTCACCATGGCTGTTCATCAGTGAGTTGCCTTGATAAGACTTGTATCTTGGCCAGCTGTCGTGGTTTAACCCCAGCTGGGAACTAAGCACCACGCAGCCGCTTGCTCACCCTCTCTCCCACCAGTGGGATGGGGGAGAGAATCANACTTGCTGCAGCTCTTCTTCCAAGCAATCTTGTGTAGCCCCATTCTGGAGACAGACTTACCCTCCACAGATACTGTTGGATATCTTTGCAAGATCAGTTTGCAACTGACCTTGAAATGTGGTGCAATGCACACCTGGTCCAAACTATGGGGCAGGTTTCCTTCCCCCAGTTCCTGATCTGCAGGTTCATTTCCAAGCACCACAGCAATCTGCATGTCTGCAGGGCGAGAGGGTGTGCACCAGCAGCGAGGGCTTGCACCTCGTTATTCCATGTAACGGAGACCTTCCCTGTCCTTGACTTCTTATACCCCTGCATCTGGGGTGAACAGCACCAGCATCTCTCTGTTAGAGCCTTTTTGACTGACTTCAAGGTCTCTTTCTGTGTAGTTTAATTTCTTGCTGCCCAAATTAATTTCCCCACTTGTAATTTTTTTCTGCTGACTTTAATGAAGCTTTCCCAAGACCCCTAATCTTGATGGCCTTTCTAAGACGAAATACAAGTCTGCTTGTTTCCCCAGGCACTTTTTCCTAATTTCTTACAGCTCTGTTGGCAACACATTCCCACCTCCCTCTGATTTCCTCTGGATATGATGAATCCTCTCCTAGCTCGAGAGAGGGCAATCAGTATTGGGAGGAAAACCAGCCTTTTTGGCTGTTTACTGGGGAAGCGGTTTCTCTTGTTTAAGGAAACCCTGGAGAGGGTCTGGTAGACACAAACCACAGTGAATTACCACCTCTCATGAGCTGACAACTCCTAAGTCTACTGTTTTCCTTATGTTGATGCTTTCAAAGTATGTGTCAGCCACTAGCATTGGGGTTGCTTCTCACCTGACTGCTGAGGTTCCTGTTAAGGGCCATCACATGGCTTTTTTTTGCGCTATGATGTCGTTATACTTTTTGCAGCCAGAGAAAGTAGAAGGCATTTGGAGATGGCTGACTGAGGCATCTGCTGAAGTTTAGGTCTTCAGACATTCTCCTTTTGAAATCAGCCTTAAAGAGCCAGCCTAAATGACTTGCCAAGGGTCACTCAGGACACCTGTGGCAGTGACAACTGAACTCATGAGTGCCACGCTGCTGCCCTAAGCAGGGGATTATTGGTAGTCTCTTCTGTAAGAATGGGAGAGAGGAGAGGTATGGATTTCCAAGAACAAGACCTCGCTTCTTCAAACTTTAAAGGCTGTGGAGCTAAATCTTTCTTGTGCTTAAAGTGTGCAACAGGACCAATATAAGAAGGGCAAAAATAACAGTAACCTTCAACTCAGATTGGCCTGCAATCAGAACGGCCTTTTTTTTTTTTTTTCTCTTCCCCCTTTTCCCCCCTCTTTCTTTTTCCGCTTCCATACTGAGGTCATTTAAAGAACAACAAAGACTCAAAGACTATTCAAGGGATCTGGATTTCTGGCACTGCTTGAGCTACTGCAGAGGAGCAACGTCTCTGTATTCAGATGACTCGCTGGCTCTGTCATAGCCCTGGTAAAATGCTGTTAAAAATAGTTATTTCTAATGACATATTCCAATGCAATGGAGATTCCTGTGTACACTAATTTGCTTTGAGGATTGCATCATCCCAAAGGAAGTGTAGCCAGAGAGATTTAAAACAAAAGTGGTCTGTCTCCAGGCTGAGCTTGATACTTGGCAGCGATATGACTCTCTGCTGAGCCCAACGTGCTGTTTTAACACACTGCTCCCCTCCCTGTAATGTTACGCTGGAAGGATGGCATTTCTTGTCTCACGATCTGTAAGAGATACTGGATGAGCTATTCAAGCTACCAGTGTCCTTGAATGAGGTTATTAGTCCACG
>VZTL01036364.1:73264-219616 GCA_013400535.1 Scopus umbretta
TTCTCTTCCCCCTTTTCCCCCCTCTTTCTTTTTCCGCTTCCATACTGAGGTCATTTAAAGAACAACAAAGACTCAAAGACTATTCAAGGGATCTGGATTTCTGGCACTGCTTGAGCTACTGCAGAGGAGCAACGTCTCTGTATTCAGATGACTCGCTGGCTCTGTCATAGCCCTGGTAAAATGCTGTTAAAAATAGTTATTTCTAATGACATATTCCAATGCAATGGAGATTCCTGTGTACACTAATTTGCTTTGAGGATTGCATCATCCCAAAGGAAGTGTAGCCAGAGAGATTTAAAACAAAAGTGGTCTGTCTCCAGGCTGAGCTTGATACTTGGCAGCGATATGACTCTCTGCTGAGCCCAACGTGCTGTTTTAACACACTGCTCCCCTCCCTGTAATGTTACGCTGGAAGGATGGCATTTCTTGTCTCACGATCTGTAAGAGATACTGGATGAGCTATTCAAGCTACCAGTGTCCTTGAATGAGGTTATTAGTCCACGTGGGACCTTGTACTGTGATCACTACCAGGATTTCAGGGCGATTGTTCAGGAAACAAAATGTTGAAATAGAACCTCTCATTATTGAAGCAAAAGCCATTGAAAACCACTGATAAATTGGTTATAAGACTGACATATTTATCCATGTAACTGTCCCAGTATTGTATTAGCTCGGGTCATAAGTTAAGAGGTGAATTGAGAGGGTTGGATGCCCAGGAGGGAGGAAAAATTTCTTTGCCCACCTCCAGGATTCACACAGTGGAAACAATCCTAAGGCACATCTTTTCAACACCAAAAGCTGACATATGTCCCTTGTTACCTGGAGGCGACACCTCTGGGTATTGGCTTTGCTATGGGTAGAGCTGGTGAAAGGGCAGAAGGTATGTTCTTCTTGTCTGTGGAAGAGCAGATAACTGGACAGTCAGCCCTAGTATGTTCACCAAAACATCTGGATAAATAACACTGGTAAGTTCCTACCCATTGTTAAAGAACCTGAGGCAGTTGTGATGAAGGTTTGGAGTGCCAGTACTTCATCTTCTTCTTCCTCTAGAAGGCCCTGAAATGCCTAGGGAGGAGCATCTAGCTCTTTCCTCCATCTGTTTACAGCAGCACCTTGGTGGATACTTATCTCTTAGGTGAAGGGCAAACCCATCAGCTCTACTGTAGGAAATGTGAACTGTGGCTGCATGCAGGCTGCAGCCAGATGAAGAGTTGATTTTTCTTTTCTGTTGGTGTGAGTGACTGAGTAGAAGGAAGAGAGATACCTTGGACTGAATGACAAGATTTTTCTTCTTTTGAGATCACTACTAATGAAAACATTGCCTGTCAGAGTTCAAGGAGCATCTGGACAACACTCTTAGTCATGTGGTTTAGTTTCAGGTAGTCCTGAGAGGAGCAGGGAGTTGGACTCGATGATCCGTATGGATCCCTTCTGGCTCAAGATATTCTATGATTCTATGATTGTCTTAAAAAAAAACCCAAACCAAACCATTAAGAAAATAAAACATTGGTCCAAAATGAAAAGAAAAAAAAAAAGTATCTTGGCTTTTATATTTCACTTATTGACAAATCCACCATAAAATCACAGAGATTTATAGTGAAACCTAATAGGACCTGAATAAAGAAAGAAGAAACTCTGCTTGATGAATATTACCCTGTTTTAGGACTGATACATGGAAAGTACTTGCTATAGGACATTCCTGATGTTAGTAGTCATGTGATAGGGGTATGGAAGTGGGTACGGAAGGGTAAAATGCTCCTAGGATTTGTATAGCACAACCTTCTCCCCCTGCTTCTCTGCCTTGGAAGAAAGGGAACTCCTAGAAACCTGGCCACAAAACCGGGGACAAGGTGCTCCATAAAGGACTAACCCCTTTGGGTTCCCTGGTGTATCCATACTTGCTGTCTTAGCATGGATAAGATTCCTAAGCAATCTCTGCTGAAATGTAAGGCTATTGCAATTATGTTATGCCTTCCCTCCCATCCCACAAAGTGGTTAATTAAATTGCATAACAATTCTGCCTGGTATTTAAATGTTGTGCATGGATTATCTTCATAGTTCATTATCAGTGCTATGGAGATCAAAAAGCATGGCTCTGACTCCAAGGAATCTCTCAGTTAAAAAATGTAATCTTTTTATTGTGCTGATCTGCTACCTACCTGTAATCGGAGGTACATCTGCCCACTCCATCAGCTGGGGGCAGATTCTACCTCTGCAGCTCAGTGTTGTCTGGGAGCTGCCTGATGAATTTATGCTTAGGTTCAAAGGACTTCAGTGCGATAACTGATCAATTAAAAGCAAGAGTCATTTAATCTGCTTTAGATATGCTTTCGACGGCAAAGTTTAGAGACGCTTAAGCTTAAAGTTGGTGATTGCAGGTTTCTTTTATGTTCAGTGAAACAATCACTCCAGGATCCTTTTACATTTTCTCGGTGGAGAAAAATGGCCCTTTCTAGAGGGCGGTTCTTCTGACCTCTCTTAGATGTTTATTTTAGGATGAGATCACTTCCCATCTTGCCGTCAGCTGTAAATGAGGCCAAGGGTGAATATCGCTCGGTTAGGCTCTTGGCTGCTTATATCAGGGTGGCTGGGATGCACCCTGCTGTGCCCCTCCATGTGAGCTGGGCCACGGGACTCCCCTGCTCCTAGCCGGGGAGCGAGCAAGCTTTCGGCTGGTGCCTGCCTTCTCATCGGGTTTGTTTCCGGAGCTTGAGCTCTCGACACTTGCTTGTTCCTCGGTACATGGGCCACTGGACATCCAAAACTGAGGATGAGTTTGCAAGGTGGGTGGTGAGCAAAGGGGAGACCCTCCTTTATCGGTTTACTTGGAAATGGAGCACACTGGATATAACCTTGTTGGATGACAATAAAATGGAATTCATGGGGCTCCTGTTACAGAGTCAGCCTTCAGAGCAGCTCCCGCACCCCATGAGAGTCTGGCTGAACTGGGAATACAGTCTGGGAGGCTTCAGTCTCTCTTCTGCTCTGTAATACACACTTCAAGCAAAAGGGATCATGCTCTTCACCTGCAAGAGTGAGAGGAGCTGAGGGGAAGGCAGGAGCTCAGCATGCTAACAAGCCATGTGCCTTTGTTACTGAGGGAATAAAATCTCTTTGCACCTATTATTCCTTTCTGCACCCATTTATAAGTGTTTCCACAATCCAAGTAGTGCTGTTCAGAGTTCTCTGCATCTGACTTGTTTTTTAAATCTCTGTTATACTATTATCTGGATCATATTAACCTCTAGATGCTTACATTTTTAAATGTATAAGAGATGCCAGAGGGAGGGAGAGGGAAAAAAAAATCTAATCCTGCTTAAAAAAGAGCCAGAAGGTGAAATAATAGAATAAACACTCTTTAACACAATTTGCTGTCACCTTCACTACAAGGTCCCTTTGCTCTGATACCCAGAATTAAGAGACAAACTTGGCTAAGTTGCTGCAATTCAAAAAACATGCACACAAATAAATCAGTGCCCAGCATTTCCCTATGGTACAATTGTTGGAAGCACCAACCATTTTTAAACTGATACCAGAAATGAACTTTTATTTTCAATCATATTTACTGTAATTTAGAAATTACTCAGTAAAATGCAATCTGTTAGGCAAAATGCATCCTGTCACTTTCAATTAACCAGCTAAAAGGTTGTTAATGAATAAATATTGACTTTTAGAGGAAATGCTTCTTAACCAGCTGCAGATCCATGTGCATGATATTTGACAAATGATCAATACAGATCTGGTACACTCCTGCTAACCTGGAGGTAACTGTTCAAAATGCCTAGGCACAGTGTTAAATGACAAGTTGCATGGTGGCCCAGATGTAGGGGTAGAATAAAGAGATGCCAAGATATTGCAAAACTGCCTTATCTTGATGCACCCAACTCTACTACCCTTTCTAAAACTAAGCATCCAAGGGTGTAAACTTGGAGACAGAAATCAGCCATTGAAGCACCCCTGCAAATTTCACTTGATTTTTCAAAGCCTTGAACACTAATGAGAGCTGAGAGAGCTCAGCCCCTTTTCAAGTCAGACCTTTTATTAGATACCAAAAATATGCATGTAGAAGCTATACAGACTGACTCTTTAGACTTCTAAGAGTTTGCCTGACAACTGCATCTGGAAAAATATCCCAAAAGGGATACCCCAGGTCTGTACTGTCTGATGTGTATGGTGCCTCACACTGGGCTCTTTGCTAGCCCAGAAAATTGAATTCTTGAGCCAAAAGCTGTTGTGGGCCATTAAGTCTCAAAATGCAGGAGAACAGATTGGGTTATAGCATCTGTGAGTAAGGGAGATCCAGGCAGATAGGAGGATCCTGTGGTGAAGGAGCATGACTGGGGTTCAAATCCTGGCCCCAGGCTGCACTTTCAGGGCTGGTCTTATTATTGCTCTAATTCTCATTTGTATGTGAAAGAGAGATATTAGTGGGACTGTTTAGCTGAGGGCTGTGGGTGGATGCATCCCTAGTAAGTCAGGAGCCCAAGTACAGAGTTAAGCTTCAGATAGCTTCAGCCACCTCATTAGTAATGGCTGACATGACATGCCATGAGAAGTAGTCCACAGCATGGACTACAAACCGCTGCTTCATTTCATATGACTTCTTCTGTGGGATTAAAGCTGTACCTGCTCTAGGACACTGTTGGACATATGGCTTGGGGAAAAGTGGGGATGGAGGAAGGCTTCTATGCCATGGGAGGTTATTGGAGCTTCTTGGGATGACCAGGGCTGTCAAGTGTGACCATTATAGTCTTTGCTTTCTCTTCAATGTCCTGTGTGCATGAAAATACAGGTTGCTCGGTTCAACGCTTCAGCACTCCCAGTTGTTCCTAGAATTAAAAAAGTACCTTTCAGTCCACCATTTCTAAAAACAGAGCGATTGTATGCGAGTTATGACAGCTGCCATTGACCACTGCCTGGGAGTTTAAAGAGTGAAGTGTTTTTAGCCATGTTGACGTTTCAAGTGTTTTTCTTGGTTGAACAGAAACACGATTGTCTGTGGTTCCCTGGGCTGAAGATGATCAAGATTATGAAGTTCCTAGTTGCTTTGCTGCTTTGGTATCTAAATGGAAATGAGTCCATCCGCTGGGGCTCCTCAGGAGACCATCTGCAAGATTACTGTTTGAACTAAGCCAGTTGCTGTAGAGGTTAAAAGGGGCCTTGTGGAGAGGTATTAGTCCTGTCTTAGATGGGCAGGATAGTCTTTATTCTAAATATTCTGCTGATTACTCTGATGTGGTATGTTTGACTGGTTTTGTTATGTGAGGGCTCAAAATGTATTCCAGTTGCCCTTGTGGTACTTGTGACCCTGCAGTAGCAGAGGGCTGTGCAGTCTTGCCACTTCAGATGTATTTGCTCCTTTCTTTCTGCCTGTCCTATTTACACGGTTTATTTTTACCTTTGACCAGAACAGCATGCCCTGATATGTACAGGGCAATTCAACAATTGGACCACCTTTGGGATATGGCTGGCATCCAGGGGCATGTTAGTGAGGTGCTGTGCCAAATCTAACAAGCCCCATTTCTCTGCAAGACTATTTAGCACACTTGTGATTGTCTAGCTGTGGCTTCTGGCTCTGAGGTGGCTCATTCAGTACTTACTGGAGGATTTTTGATATATGACCTAGTGCATGTTGAAGGCAGGACCTTAGAGGCTTCTTGCTCGAAAAGTGTGTTGGGATATAACTCAACGATTTTCTTGATAGGCTAGGAATTTGTAGTATAAGTGAGTATTTGGAGGCTCTTTGTGCAAATTATAAGATAATTTTGTTGTTCACTGGAAGGGGAGCAAATGTATAGAATAGATTTATACCCAAAGTCAAGTGCAAGGGACTCTGCCCTCCACACAAGCTTATCAGTAGATTTTTCTCCAGCTCTAACACACAGCAAGAACTCGTGTGCTCTGATGCTCTCTTTCTTCAGTTGCTTTAATTTCTGCTCCTCAGATGCACCTAGATTCCTCTCACGTTCTCATTCGGGTGATAAGTAATGCAGCACAAATTATGGGAATGGATGTTGGGTGCATCAACAACAGTAAAAGCTAACTGCATTGCACAGGGACCAATAAAGCTGAGATAAGAACTGCTGGGCTTTTCTCTTTTTCATTGGCAGTTAAATGTGATTTCTATTATCTCACTGTTTGCTTTAATGTTATATGGAACCTGTCAAAGCCCCATAGTCTTGCCTCTCACTGTTCCACTAGAAAGAAAAGGCTCCGTAAATTACAGTACCTTTTGCTACTGAAAGGTGTGTAAAACTATTCCATCTAATTCATGGTCCCCTTTATCATAAGTGATAGTGGAAATGCAGAAGATTAGCAAGGTCAGATGAGTTTGGGATATCAGGCCAAATCCGTAAATCTTCTGAGTTTGCTGTATTCTCACCATTATCCCTAGACCTGCTGCAACCTATATCCACCTCTTGTGCACTCCACCTCCAGTTCGCCTCCTTCCACACAGTTCCCTGCTTTGGGAGCCTGCTGGCCAAATCTACCAAAACTGCAGTAATCCAATGTATGCCAGAGAGGATGTGATTTATGGGATGGTAAGTCTTATGAACCTCTGCACTCAGACTATTTCCTCATGTCCCTGTGTAGACAATGATGGGATGGGAGACAGGTATCTTGAAGAATGATTGAGAAGGTCATTACCTGTACAAAGTGTTTTAACTCATTAATTCAGATACAGTCTCATGCTAACCTGACTACACTGTTCCTCTTCAGGAGCTCTTTCTTGAACTGCATAAAACTGCCTTGCATGGTGTATAGAGCCAGATATACACCTCAAGGCACTTCAAGGTGGCAGAAACTTTAGGTGTCTTTGTTCTACCTGTGGGGAGAAGCTTTGTTATTAACCTTTGTGCAGTGGCATCACTGACTCACTAACCAGGCTGGACAATCATTCTCTTGTCTCTGCTGTTCTCAGCACAACTCAGCTTCTGCCTGATCAGATTTACCCAGCACCATTGACTTAGAGGATGGCTTCGATAACACAGTTGAATCCTTGCTGGGGGCCTTAAGTTTCCTCTTTGGATCTGTGCTAGGGGTGGCTGTCAAACAGCCAGAACGGGGTGTGAGTTTATAAGGTATTTATGATATAGGAAGGAGGCTGAATCTCTTTGGTAAGGGTCCAAATCTTCAATATGATCAGATTTCTTCAGCTGGTCATTTGTAGAGTGATTGAAATGTCAGGGATCTAATGAAAATCTCCCAGGACACATTGCTCATCCTGTGCCAAAATCCTCATCATCCTAGTGTTGTTATCAACAAAAGGTCATAACATTGCTACTTAATAATTTTGTTTCAGTATAAACAGGAACAATTGGGCCATGTTGTGTTACATTCTGCACAAATACATGAAGTTGCAAATCCTGCCCCAGGGAATTTGTAAGACATGCAAGGCGTGTAAGGTACAGCAAAGATTGCAGACTTGGAAGGGAGAACCTGCACGGCAAACCATGACATTTTCTCACCACTGGGCTCTCGCCTCAGCTCCCTACACCAGAAGAACAACCTTCAGAAATTTTAGAGTAACTTTTAGGGGAATTGTTGGTGTGGGCAATGGGAAGGAGATGGTAGGTCAGTTCTGGTTCTGGATCAAAACAGAAGGATCCTAGCATGTAAGATATATTAAGGACCATTGAGAGAAAATACCAAAGGGATGAGGGATAAAGTACCCTGTGATTACTCCAAAATGGTGCAGGGTTTTTTCTAGCCTACTGCTGCCTTCAGTATTATTGTCTGACCACTGCAGTCTCACCTGAGCCAAGAGCCAATCCCTTAGGTCTTTGCACAAAGATCACCAATGGCCCACAAATTCTGGTGGTGTAGGAAGTAGGTAGCTAGGAAGTAGGCAGCAACATGCACTCTGGACCCAGCTCTGGGAGATGAAGGGGAAAAGTGGAGGATATATGTTGAGTGAGATCTTACTGGAACCAGGCTGAGGTCCTGCTTACTTAATACCTTTTTGTGGGGCGAAAGGACATGCAGAGTGTCTGATTTCAGAGCTGAAAAAAAGGTAGGTTTTGAGCTGGCAAACATGCGCAAGGAGGGAGATATAGAGCTTCATGTTCACAGTCACCTGTGCACCCAGTGGAGAACACGTTGCGGAGTAGCAGGACTGAGGATTAAAGGGAATCCATTCCTTGCTCACAGCAGGAAAGGATAGCAGTCTTGTCATCCTCTCAGGAGTTTCTTTCAGACACACTCTTAAATGAGAGGGGATAGTGATTAAATTCCTTCCCTGGGAGCTTGCCTTTCTGGGACAAATGAAAAAAGGAAAGGAAACATGTAAACAAATATTAAAGAGACAGAGCAACCTCCCAGATTTAATCAGGCTCTGGGCTGTTGCTTGCCTTGCCTTTTGAAGGAGATATGTGTGCCTGTGTTTCTGTGCTTACTTCTGTTTGCGTTAGCCTTTCTGCAGCCTCCCTCCATCTTTATCTCTGTACCCATTGCTGTTTCTCCTTGTGCCTGAGCTGTACGGTGAACTGAAAATTTTGAAGTCAGAGTGGGACTTTTGCTTTTAAGAGTTCTTCTCCAAACGGATTTGGAGATGAGGTTTGATTATTCAGAACAGATTTTGAGTCCATGCAGAGGTTACAGAGAGTTGGGTACTGAGGTCAGAGTTTGCTCCTGCAAAGGACACAAGCAAGATAGCTGCTGAGAAGCACTTTAGCACCCAAAGCCAGCCTACAGGTGCAGGCAGCACTGCATCTTTTAAACATTTCAGACGCATCCTGCTACACTGAGCATACTCACAAGTATGTTCTGTTGCATTATGTCAGGAGCTGACATGACATGAAGTAATTGGATTTGATATGACATAATCCACCCATAACACAACATGCGATAGATGAAAGGACTTTCCCTGAGGCAAGCAGAAACCAGCTGGTACTGTACAACACCTGCAAAAAGGGAAGGTTTTTAATCATATCCTCCTGCCTGGCTGGGGTGGCAAATTGTTGTGGTGGGTTGACCCTGGCTGGATGCCAGGTGCCCACCAAAGCCGCTCTATCATTCCCCTCCTCAGCTGGACAGGGGAAAGGAAATATAACAAAAAGCTCATAGGTTGAGATAAGGACAGGGAGATCACTCACCAATTACCATCATGGGCAAAACAGACTCAACTTGGGGAAAACCAGTTTAATTTATTACCAGTCAAATCAGAGTAGGATAATGAGAAATAAACCCAAATCTTAAACAAACATTTTCCCTGTTCCTCCCTTCTTCCCAGGCTCAGCTTCACTCCTGATTTCTCTACCTCCTCCCTGCCAGTGGTGCAGGGGGACAGGGAATGAGGGTTGTAGTCAGTTCATCACACATTGTCTCTGCTGCTCCTTCCTCCTTAGGGGAGGACTCCTCACATTCTTCCCCTACTCCAGCAGGGGAGACAGTCTCCCACGGGAGACAGTCCTCCATGAACTTCTCCAGTGTGGGTCCTTTCCCACAGGCTACAGTTCTTCATGAACTGCTCCAGCATGAGTCCCTTCCAGAGGGTGCAGTCCTTCAGGAGCAGACTGCTCCAGCATGCATCCCCCATGGAGTCACAAGTCCTGCCAGCAAACCTGCTCCAGCATGGGCTTCCCATGAGGTCACAGCCTTCTTCAGGCATCCACCTGCTCTGGTGTGGGGTCCTCCACAGGCTGCAGATGGATACCTCTTCCACTGTTAACCTCCATGGGCTGCAGGGGGACAGCCTGCCTCACCATGGTCTTCACCACGGGCTGCAGGGCAATCTTTGCTTCAGCGCCTGGAGCACCTCCTCCCTCTCCTTCTTCACTGACCTTGGTGTCTGCAGGGCTGTTCCTCTCACATATTCTCACTCTTCTCTCTGGATGCAACTGCACAGTTTTTTCCCCCCTTCTTAACTATGTTATCCCAGAGTCACTACCACCATTGCTGATGGGCTCGGCCTTGGCCAGTGGTGGGTCCATCTTGGAGCTGGCTGGCATTGGGTCTATCGGGCATGGGAGAAGGCTCTAGCAGCTGCTCACAGAAGCTGCTGTGAGCAGCTGCTCACCAAAACCATGCCATGCAAACCCAATACATTTGCTCAGTCTATGCACATCCCTAATTGAAAACTCAAAATGATTAATTGTTTTTTAAAATACTGCTGCATGTTTTATTGGGTTTGATACAAATGAAAGTTTCCGTACATTCAGCCACCCATACAAAAAAGAAAAAAGACGAGCTCAGGTGAACTTCTACAGTATATGAGATATGACCAGTTTGCTTCAAGCTCTTCTGATCAGAAGTACCTTCTGCTCATTCTTGATATGTCCATGTATTTAGCCTTAGTTTTGCTATTAAGGGCAACACTGATGGGCTGGTACCCATTTAGATCTGATCCTGAGCAGAGATACTTGTGGTGCTTCCTGCTGTTCTGCCAAAACCAATGACCACTATGTGGTCAGAGTTAGCTGAAATAGAGGTGTAACTTGGAAGTGTCACAGCTGAACTCCACATTTGATCATCTTTTCCTTGGAGACATCCCAGACTATGATAGCCCCTGAGTGGAAAGGGAAAGCCATGAATAGAAGATTGTTCATGGCTTAGGAAAGTGTTTTGGTACCTTCATTTCTGAAAGAAGACATCCTGTGAAAAGAGCTGGAGGGGTTGGAGGAAGACTTGCTTGAGATGAATTAAAAGGGATTTGATCCTAAAGGGACCTGTCCTCTGTCTGCTTTGATTCAGGTTACTGTCATTCAGCTGTTTTACAGGCTTTCTTTTCAACATTACTTTCTGGAACACTGTCACCTCTTCATTCACTACAAATGTTTCAGAAAGATTTAAAAAAATAGTAGTAGGAAATCCTGGTAAATATGAGGATGGGAAGGAGAGGGCATAATTTTCAAAGTACATATCCTAATTCCTCTTGGCTTTGATGTGTAACTCCTGTCTTAAGCAGTTTAGCATAGACTGCTTTGTACATGTGACACTCACTTTCGTGACCACAATCCTTATTTTTTGAGGTGCAGCATGTGAAGGTTCATGTTACATCACTTGGCTGTCAAAGAGATGAAATGCTCCTTTTTTTCTTGTTTCGATTTCAATCCAGTCCCAAGTATTTTTTTTCCCAAGGAAACCCAAACAAAAATAGCAAATAAGACAAAAGTGCCTACCAGTGTCCAAGACTGTGGTTCACCTAGCAGGAAGCAGCTAGAAGCAGCACCCTTACAGTCCCATGGACTTTCTTGTCCTGTTTACTGGCCCTGTAGTAACCAGGCTGGGCTCTGCTGAACTTCTTGAGTTCTTCTTTTGTAAGCAGAAGCAGCTCGACTGAAAAATGAGATATGTGACTTATTATGATGATCTCCAAATAAGAGGTGAATTTGTATTCTTGTCAAAGGCTCTGCTGCAGCTTCCTCTTGCTGGTGTTTCCAAGTGCTCCTGCCAAGTGTTGCCATCCCAGTGGATGCTCTAGTGAGCAAGGCAAACTGCGTTTCAGTGTTGGCCTTGAATGTCCTTCAATTGGGGTTGAAAGAGATGCTGAATGTTGTTCTAAGCTGTTTCCTTTGTGGTGCCTTTAGTATAAATCTCTGTCCCCTTTCTTAAAAGCCAGCTCAGCCACATGAACTAGGCTTTATTTTATGAGGCTCATTATTTTTATATTGATGTTCATTTTCTGAAAATAGTGTGAAAGCTAAATGCATACAGCCCCCTAGACGTTTTAACAAAATCATATTTCAGTTGCAGTATTGATTGTCTATCTATAAAGCAATATATAGCCAGGAGTTAATGTTAACAGTGCACTATGTTAACTGAAGTAATGTAGTGAAAAACAAAAATGAGAGTTGGGCTTGCTTTACTTTTTGCTGCAGTGTGACACCTCCAGCTGAGCTTTATTGCTTCTCCTGAGTGTTAGGTAATCACAAAGATGACCTATAGCAGTTTCCCTTAATGGATGATGAGCAAAATCAGCCAGAGTTCATGGTTGCTAGTATGGGGGCGGCACATAAACAATCCTCCTTTCATTGTGTTTACACACATTTTGTTTCTGTCCTTTGAGCAAGAAGCAGTTGGGTGCAGGTTCAATGTTAAAGTGATGCCCACACTTGGTTGCTTCTATACAGTCCTGCGGTCTTGAACCTGTTCTTGCTTTGGTGCAAATGGGTGGAATTTTTATAGGAAATATGTTTGTTCAGTCATTTTCTCCCACGAAATGAGGCTTTAAAGCTAAAACCAGGCAATTGTTTAGGCTGCAAAGTCTTTCTTTTATGGATACTATAGATACGGAAAACGAGTTGGAGGACCCTGATCTACATTGTCTCCATCTATAGTAGGGTGGATTAGCTCCTGTTTTCAGAAGTCAGCACCATCCCAGCAGATCTGGATTCAGAAAGATTTTCTAAGTGCACTGTTTATTTTTGTTTTTTCCAGAAAAAGGGCTAAGTGTTTTGGTTCTGTTTATTTACATACAGGAACATTGATAAATAGAGGAATGTAATGATATGGCCAAAATCACATTGGTCCACCAGAGATGGCAGCAACCTAAAAACTCTCTGGTGTAAAAAGACTGTAAGGGACTTCAACCAATGATCTAGTCTGTCCCTCAATCACTGTGTCCCTCCAATTCAAACAAAATCTTTTCTACCTTGCTTTTAAAATCTTCCACTGATAATAATTTCAAAGATCACCCCAGCACTTGCTGAATAAGAAAGTTATCCTACTGTCCAAAATAAAACCCCCTTAATTCAATCTGGCGTGTGATTCCATCTCCTACCCACCGTGTTCATGGGAAAAAGTTTATACGCTTTGCCTTTGCAGCTGCTTTTTATGTGTTTGAAACTACTGTGGTGCCACTTTTCCATATTCTTTTCTCTGGTCTTCCCTGTTCTTTTTCTACACAAATCATGCTTTCTGGCTTTCTGGTAATGGTCTGGATTTAGTTTTCTCTTTCCATTTTTTTTTTTTTTTTAAATTTAAATCTCCTCTTCTCTTTCCCATTAATCTAACTTCTCCTGACATACAGTGGCCGAAACGTGACAAGTTCTCCAGTAAAGCCTTTACCAGCAGCAAACAGAGCAGAAGGCTTTCTTCACACATCTCAAATATGATGGTGCTCTTTGCATGCCTCAGCATGGTGTTTGCTGTTTTCAGCATAACCCTGTTGATTCACGTCTATCTGTTGATCCACTCTAACCCTCAAGTCCTTCTCCGCAGAGCTGCCACCCAGTCTGTTGTTCCTGACTAGTAGATATGCAGTTGTTGTTCCTCTCTGATCTTGATATTTGTTAAGGACAAAAGCTCATTTGCATCCTATTTTTTCAGACCACTTCTATCGTTTGCCAGGATGATTTTGAACTCTAGCCCTGTGTTTTCTGGCATGCTGGTAGCCCCTCCCTCTGTGGTGGTGTGTGTGAATATGTAAACATAAAGGTTATGCTGTCATCCAAATTGTTAAGGAAAATATTGCATAGTGTGACATCCCAGTCAGAACCTTGAAGAATTTTTCTTGATATACACCTCCTTCTTGCAAGTGAGCTACTGATTACTACTATACTAATACATATTTTTTCCCAGATAGTTTTGCATACTCCAATAGCAGTTTCATCTAGACCATATTTCTGTACCTTGCTATGAAAAGATATAAGCTGCTGAGGTTGAGGTATGATCTCTACGGCTTTTCTTCCATTCACCCTGCCAAAGTGCATCAGATTGGTTTAGAAATTATTTCATCTAAAAAAAAAAAAATCCAAACTTGATCATTGCTCAGTGTTCCTGGGTATCTCTTAGATATGCACAAACAGCTTTATCTGTTGTACTCATATTTTTACAGAAATTGAAGTTAAATTGCTTTTGCATGCTTTCTCTCTCTTCTTTCTACAATGGCTGTTTTCCAGTTCCCTGTAATCACCATCATCCTTCAGGAGATCCAGATGAGCCCTGCCAAAGGCTCTGAGATTTTTCTCCCACTTCTGAAATGCTGTGCTTTCTTAGCCATTTTGTCTTTTCTCGGCTCTCCAGTGCTGAGCTGCTGGATCCTCATCTCCTGCTGTGCAAATCCTCGGGATGTGCATAGAGCAGATATTCAGCATCCGTACCCTAAATAGAGAGGTGAGTGGTCCCACCTAATGGCTGGAGCACTTCTCAGCAGCCAGGACACTGATCCCTCGTGTCTCTGGAGAGTTATGTCGCAGTCATGATGAGGGTCAGGGAAGAGGGGTCGACCTCCTCTATTCCAAATGCTGGAAGGCTTCCACCTTTTCTGTTTAATCCAGAGATCCACTAAGCCAAGGAGAAGGCATTTGACTGTCATCCAGTGCCTTTTTCTGGGAGGAAGAGCTTTGTCTTCCAGTCCCTCCTGCTCTGGGGACTGGTTTTGTCATTTAATGTGATATTTTATGCATTTTTTGATATGTAAAGTGGATAATTAAACCACATTAAATCTCTTCATAGACCTCATTTAAGTTTAACATAGCATTAATTTGGCTGAGCTTAATTTACTTTGTAAACTGAATTAGCAACACTTTAATTCTGAATGAGAGTGTGTATAAAGGAGCCTAATGTGGATTAAATAATCCAAATTAATTTAAAGTGTGAACACAAAATGAATTCATTTTCCTGAGTGTCCCAGTGTAGGCTCAATACATCAATCATTCTCTGCTGCAACTGCTTATCCCATGCAGGTGAGTATTCCTCTTCAGCGGTTCTCTCCCTCTTTGCTACGTGGGCCTCTAATATCTCCATGTAGGTGATGACCAGATCTTGCTGGGACACTGATGGTGGGCTGGATTGGCAGCAAGGGAGCAGGAGGGGTGTCCTGGTTTTGGCTGGGATAGAGATAATTTTCTTCCTAGTAGCTGGCATACTGCTGTGTTTTGGATTTAGGATAAGCATAATGCTGATAACACCCTGATGTTTCACTTGTTGCTCAGTAGTGCTGACACCAGTCAAGGACGTTTCAGCTCCCCATGTTCTGCCAGGGGCACCAGGAGCCGGGAGGGGGCACAGTCAGGACAGCTGCCCCAACCTGCCCACAGGGCTATTCCATACCATACGGCGTCACGCTCAGTATAGAAACTGGGGGAGTTGGCCGGGGGACAGCGATCGCTGCTCGGGGACGGGCTGGGCATCGGTCAGTGGGTGGGGAGCAATTGCATTGGGCATCACTTGTCTTGTATGTTCTTTGTTATTATTGTTACTATTATTGTTATTGCTATTATTATTATTATTATTACTATTATTCTTTTCCTCTGCTGTCCTATTAAACTGTCTTTATCTCAGCCCACAGGTTTTACTGTTTTTCCAATTGTCTCCCCCATCCCACTGGGTGGGGGAGGGTGAGCAAGCGGCTGTGTGGTGCTTAGCTGCCGATGGGTGTTAAACCACGACAGGGGGTTTGTCAACAGAAAAGGGTGTGAGTGTGCAGAGCATGCAAGCAATGCGAGCAGCTCTCAACCAACAGTTAAATGAATAAGGGAGAGAGAAACAACATCTCCTGACGTAAAAAGGGAAAAGAAAGAAGCACTTTCACTGCTTTTAGCTTTGTTCCCCTTTGCTTTAACAACCACTCCTGATTTACACTGAAAAGAAGGGCCGGGCTCATGACTCTTGAATGTAAAGTATCCCCATAGGACACCGTCCATTACTTGTGCTACGTAAGCAGTAATAATCCCATTGAGCACTCTTTCACTTGTGCCTTGATGCTAATGCCTTGTACACTAGCTTTCTCATGCATCCCCCTTCAGTGGGAGCTCTGGGGAGAAAACTAAAATCAACCACAGATTACTCAGACTTGTTGAGTACGATCTGCAGACCGGAGAGTACATCCTCAGCTCAATGCATGTGCATAACTCCAGTTCACATTAATGGGAGTTATGTGCTTACATCCACAGGAGGCTATTCCCCAATGCCTGACATCTTGTTTCATCATTTATGGTACTGAAATGACCTGCAAATTGTAGGGATCAGGCATGAATGCTGATACACCAGAGTGGTGCCATGGTTACACGTAGACTGGAGATCCCCTCTCTCTTACACCACAGCAGTGCCTGGCCCAGGGCACCTTCGTTCTCTCACTGCTAATAGGACAACTTCTAGATAGTTTTACAGTGTTTTCCCCGTAGAATTGAAATACGTCAAAATTTAAACTTCCAAATGCTTTGACACCCCTATAGAATAGATTTATTCCAACTCTACGTGAAAGGGAATTAGCCCTATGGCAACAATCAGCAATTATAGATGCCAGGGAAGAAGAATAGTTGCTGCAAAGGGGATTAATTAGGAGTAATGGGATAAAATTGAGGGGGTAGGGGAGTTTCATTTGAATATTAGGCCATGCTTTATGCTGTTGCATTTCTCAGGCTGTGGAACAGTCTCTAAGAGGGGAAATCTTGTCACTTTGGCAATTCACATGTCCTCTGTGTACAGAGCTGGAAGCCTTTGAAGGGACTTTACCTGCCTTAGTCGTAGTGGGGTAGAATATGAAAAGGATGGGACCCTCATCATGGTGCATCCAGGTGAGCCCTCTGGCATCCCTGTGTCCCCTCCTCCTTGGTGAAGGAGACACAGGCTGTGGATAACAGAGCTGCCCCACAGAGCAGGTATAAATATATCTATGCTATAAGCAAGAGAAATACAGATCAGTAACCAACATCTTTCTTTTCTTCAGGAGTGCTGAGGTCTTGTAGCTTCACTGACTCTGGAAGGGCGGTCGGTTGGAAACACAACAATCCTCATGACCACAAGTGTGAAAAAACAAGGTGCAACTGGGGAGAAGACTGCTCTCTGCCAGCATTGAAGGCAGTGTAAGAGGAGGACTTGGTGGATCTGCCCTTACATTACTCCTACAGCTATAACTGCATGGCACCGCAGGTGGGACTTATTTGGCCTTCAGAGTGCCTACACATGGTTTTGTCTTGAGTCTGGAGAATCCTACCTGTCCCATTGACCAGGGAGACACACATAAAGGGTGGAGAATTGCATGTCATCCTACAGAGAGTGTGTCCTATGGGCACATGGCAGAGCAAGCCTGGACCCAGCCTCAGGCAGGGTGATGGTGTAGATATACCCAATATGTCTCCTTATAGGCATAAGCATACGTCCAATTATAACTGTTCAATGGTTCATTTTTTAAGGCAGATCCCATTTTGTGTCCCCTTCAACATCATCACTACATGTTTAGAAGTAGCTTTGAACAATCTACTATTCTAACAGTGGACAAAATTGTTGAAAATAGGGTGGTTCCTTGTAATTCTTTAGCACTGTTCCCTAAACATTTTTTAATCTAATTTTCTTATTGTGCTCCTGAGTTCATTTTTCTCCCTCACATAGTTGATTGGGTCATTAGGCTCGTGGGTGTGATCTTTTAAGCCTCAAAAGGCCCATAAATTTCGGGGCTGCCTTGTCATGGTGTTTTGTACCAGTTCGTGCTTTCCTGGCATAGACCATCCAGGTTGCCTTTTGCTGTGATTTGTTAGTGCTCTACTGATAGTAGCTGGCAAACATGTTCATCATCTACTCTATTCAAAACCTTAAAGACCACAGGGTTCATGATGATAATCAACCTTGTCCTCCTACTCAGAGAACCTGTCTTTGTTTGCAGGAAGTCACTAGAGCAAGAAAACATGATCCTACACTTTCAGTAACCTATAGATCACTGCCTCTTCTCCCAGCCTCCCCTCCCACCCATGGTGACATGTCTGCAAGGAGTGTTAGCCTGCTCAACCCTTCCCCTTCAGCCAAGTGAGGGTTTACCCAAACCATGATGGTGCTTTGCCTTCAGAGCGACAGAGCACTTATTTATAGTTAATGGCATTTTTGACCTTCCTCATCTCCTTACTGCTCTTTTAAGTCTGCTTTAATCTCATTACATAAGGAAGTAAGAGCCTTAGAGGGAGAATCTGTACCCAAGCAGGCCAGCTCAGATAAAGCTCTAAGCACTGTAGGGTGAAAAAAACCCCAGTGTCTGGTTACTGGCTACATGGAAATCAACGGGAGTGAAGATGTAACCTGGCAGCCAAATGACAAAAAGACTTAGAAGGAGGCTGATTCCTCCGTCTGCTTCCCTTTTGGTTTAACCAGACTTTTTCCTGATTCATCTGGGTAAAGTAATAGCAATAATCAGCCACTGACTCCTGGGCTGTTTACCAAATGAGGTTTGAGAAACAGCTTCATCCTTGTCCTGGTAAAACACTAGAGAGGAGGTAACCTCCTGATTTCTGTTTTTATAGGGGACTGCTTAAAGCTGGTTTGGCCCATGGCAAAATTTACAGCAGGTCTAACACTTGCTTTGTCTTCACAGGAGGAATGGCAGCTCTGCTTTGGTTAGGCTCCTTCCCACTCCCAACCTGCCCCAAAACAGGACACCGTCCATCCTCATGGAAGAAGCAGAGGTGGCAGGATTGCACTGGGAATGCAGGGAAGTAATGTTTGTGCTGTGCACAACCGGAGTGCACCGTAAAGAGTTGGGGTTATGTGCTCACAGCTAAATGGGAAATGCCCTGTCGTTGGGGTTGTGGGAGTTTCTGCTTGGGTGTAAGCAGCTGGAGGCAGAAGTCCCAGGACCTCCATTTGAGCTCTTCTTTCAGAAGCAGAGAAGGATCCATAGTCTCAGAGCATTGGGCGTATTCCAGATCGGTGCTCCTGCATAACTCCCCAAAGTCACGCTTTTTTTCTCCTCTATCCCTGCAGACTTTACTGGGCCATCACCTCTGGTCTTAAATTTAGCCTCTCAGTTACACTCAGCAAGAGCAGAAGCATTTAATCTCCCATCCTGCATCCAGGCTGATGCTCTGCTTTTTATTGTCTACATATATATGTAATTATTAACTTACAGCAACATTTCATTGGCCAATAAATGTTAGTTATGGTATATTTGGTAGCTTTATGAAATGTAATTAGTGCTGGAATAGTATGAGATACTCAGCAGCTCCGGCACTGGTAGATGAACCTCTTATCAGCTGTGGGCATTTAATTCACTTTAACAGAAAAGACGTAAACAAATAACAATATTGCATCCTTGGACTGGCCTAGTTTCATCTTGTTTGCCTGCCTGGCTGCTGTGTTTCTACGGTTTCCTTATATGATTTTTAGCTCCCGCAGGCTTGTAGTAAATTGATCATTGTTAGTTCTGTGATTCAAATTTCCCTTTATACCATCCACAGACCATTTATTACTGCTTATCACATTTCACTGGAACTTGGGAACCTCCGTCAGTTTTAGAGGTCCTTGCTCAAGACTCTCAGAAGTACAGAACAGATAAAATTGGGAAAATACTATTACCAAAGCTTTCAAAAGATGCATTTTTTTTTTTCATTTTGGCAATCAAAATAGAATGTTTTCGTTCAGGTTATCTGGCCAAAATAAATAACCCCAAATGCCATTTATATGAATCAAAACATTCCCTTCAACCTGGAGGAATGCATTTTATTTGGTCATTTGTCCAGAAAGTAAACAGCTCAAAGACCAGCAACTTTCCAAAGCACTGGATATTTCAGAAGACTTGCAGATGTTTGAGACCTAAATTCAGCTATTGCTTCAGGCTGAGAAAACCTGCATCCACTCCTGCACCTCCCAGGAGAAGACTTTAGACACTAGGAGAGAAGCTATTCTTGGGTGAGATGCACTCAGTATTTCTCTTTGGCTCCATACCACTTCAAGCAATCACTCATAGGAGCAGGGGTAGGTTTAGGTGCACCACCTCCTCAAGTGGGTGTCCTGGATGCCTACAAACAGGATCACCTGCTCAGAGCAGACCAACTCCAACAAGATAAGCTGAGAGATACCCGCCTCAACCACAGAGGCTGCAAGTCCAATTTACTCTGCCTGAATCAGAGACCCAAATTTGTAAATAACTCCAGGCTGATCAAAATGCTTTTTTTAGCATATTTACTAGTTGTCAAAACAGTTTCATGGAGTTCTGGTTATTATTTCTGGTTTATGGCAAGTTAATGTGAGGCAAGTGAGGTTTAAAGTCCAGGCACACTGGAGAGGTGCAGAACATCACCTTTGAAACTTACCTGCTTTTTCTGAGCTCTTATATAGCATTCATCATGTGGTATCTCAGCACTTCGCACATCTGAAAGCTAACAACGCTTCAGGGATCATTCCTTGCTCTGTTATGGATGTCTCAGCACATCCACATCTCAGAAGATCCACAGATCTTCTCTGATATGTGAGATGGCTCTTGGCAGTGATAGGGTGTGCGTGGGGGTGACCAGACCAGACCCCGGCTGCAATGGGCACCATGGGGTCCTTCATCACACTGAGATGCACCGATAAAGCCATGGCCACTTGCAGATGCAAAGTCTCCCTCACTATGAGGTCCCAGGGGTGAACACCTTCTACTTGCATAGAAGCATCATGCATCTCCTGTGACTCCTGGATAATAGGAATCCTATTCTTCAAGCATAGATTTAATTTCTAAAAAGACAGTAAGCCAAGTCCTGAGTGTTGGCCTGTCCACTGAAGTCTTCTTTGACTTTGATAAAGCTTTGATTATCACACACAGCAATCTCCCCAGCAAGACCTTCTGAGGAAGAGTCTTTCCCCTGCCCCTTACTCTTAGGGGGCTTATAGCATCATTAGCTAAAATCCACAGGCATGTGCTAATGGAAAAGGGGAAATAATATGCCTGTAATCTGACTTTATTTGGCTGGGAACTAATGCAGAGAATGCATGGATGTGGCACTATTAAGAAGCCGTCTGGAGCTGCCAGCACCTGGTACAGGGTTATCGGCACATTGCGGGACTGGTCTCAGTGCAGGCTGACAAAGCTGTTGGGAGGGGGAATTCACTTGTCATCCATTGGATTATACCTGATTTATGGTTTCGCTCACTGACTTCAGAAATCTCGCAGTGGCAAGCTGTATTGTCTTAACTTTGAGTTTGTAGATTATCCACACTGCAGAGTTATAAATCCTTCTGAGCACAGCATGCTTCCAAGGCCTAATTATATTGTCAGCGATAGGGTCTGGAGCGGGAGTGTATGTGCTACAATGCTCTGCTGGCCCTGAGTTCAGGAGGCATTCATAGAGGCATTTTATCAGTCAATTTCATGAGACATTAATTAATGAGATACTTCAATTAGATCATTTCTGTCACTAGGAAGGAATTATTCTTCATGGTCAAGATTACATCATCTTAATTAGTCCCTCTCCAAGTAATTTGCTTCTTTTCAAGCCCTGAAGAAGGGTACATTCATTATAGATAATTAATATTCAAGTTAATTGACTGTACCCTACAATTCATGGAGCCCCTTTGAAACAGATTTTCTAGTTAGGCATCGGGAAGCGCTGTTAAAGTTGCACTGTGCAGTCCTATGTAGGGCTTCTCAATCATCCGGGGGACCAAATTATAATTATCAGCCCCAGGCCTGCCTTAGCCACTCCAGTTAATATTCGCCATAGGGTGCCCATTCTGAGCAACTACTGTGTAGATACAAAAGTTGAGACCAGAAGGTTAGGCTAAATCTCTTGTATTTATGTACACACGATGCAGGGAATCTATTTTTTGTTAGCACACACATTCTTCACAGCAAAATTACTTTGATTTGACTATTTCAGTTTTAAAAGGGAATTTTTACAGCAAGCCAATCAGGAATAACAGATGCTTGAAGCTCAGATGCTCTGTTTGTTTATTCTCTCCAAAGAAAGGTCATGCAATATTAATGTTATGTCTTTTAATGTTGCCAATAATCCACAGAAACCACCGTATCCCACTCAGAGTAGTAAATTTAATGGAAATGTTCTGTATAATATACAAACGTTGCTGCATAAATTTTCTTTCCTAGAGTTTGTACTTAAGTTTTTACATTTGACTTAAGTCAAAACTCGATTTTTCACTGTTCTGTTTCAGACTATAGCCATGATCCTACATTTGAAAATGCTGCCTGCCTAAAGTCTCAGAAGCTGGAAACTCAAGTGCAAGTCAGTGTTTCCAAAAGCAGCTACTTAAAAAAAAAATAACGATAACGTATAGGGGCTAGCAAACTTAGAAGCAGCTACAAGTCTGGAATAAACAGCTACAACTCCCATTGAAACTAGGGAATTGTGCTGGCTGTGCTTGCATCAGGGCTAAACCTGTCTAATTGCAAGTGCAACATTGTGCTCTTAATTTTTATGCAGATTGCTGAATGCATCTGATCCAAGCAGAGCTTCTGAGGAAAGGAGATGCAGCCCATACGTGTGCAAGTCTTTGTTTTTAAAAACGAAATGTCCCCTTTGACTTGAACTTTAAGTAGTAGAGCCAGGCAGATAATGTGGATAACATCACTGAATATGTGCTCAGTTTTCAGCATTTTATAGCTCTTCCTGTCTTCATGCCACATATTAATTTCCTCTGAATAGTCTTTCAAACAAATTAAATGGCAGGAATGTTAGTGGAAGCAGTGAGATATAAACAAACACTGAATATTCAGAGTGACTATTTTTATTCCTGGCAGAAACCTAATTTTAAGATCAGACTTTCTCCAACAGTGGAGAAGAAATATTAGTATGAGTACAACAGTGTTTGTGTGCTGTACTATTACAGGAGCACTGTAGAAGCTTGCCAGGAGCAGGATGCTGCTGAGCTAGTACACAAAAAAATGGGACTTGGGGCAAATCTGTTTGGGAGAGGGTTTTTGGCTGGTATGGTCAATCTGCTGCCTGCATGGCATGGACTGCATGGATAAAGAAGTCTACTGTCATATTATTCCCACCAGGGACTATATGAATAGGTTAGAAGCAGGGATGAACATATTCTAGGGTCTGGATATTTGAATTTAGTAGTATTGACATGGAGCTGCTCTGCTTGCATTGCCCTTCCTGCAGACCTCCCAGCCTCCTCCAGCCACCCGGTGAAGCTCACTGCGGGAGGTGAGCACCAGCCCCTCAACAGCCATGCAAGGCAGGGAATACAGGTGCTTGGGGTGGGTCACCCTCTCTTCCGAAATAGTTACCACACCATATGCTTTGCTGTTCCTCAGCAGCAGTGGCTTTGTGGCTGTCTGGGACTCTGGACTAAACAAAGCTCTTTGCCGAGATGTTACTGATCCTGAATATATGACATCTTCAGCCAGTGCGGAATCCCAAGTAATGAATAGTTTTGGAGACACCTGTATTCTGCATTTGGCCACTTGGCAAGGAAAGGTTAAAAAAACCCCAGAGAAGTACATAACTTCAGCTAGGAAATACTTTGTTGAGAGTTATTTACCCAGGGCTGTTAAAAATGTAGCTTGAATTAACATCCTGCCACTTGCTTAGTGCCTCTGTCTAATTCTGTTATCTGTGATTGATTATCCAAGAGCAATTCTCGGGAGCTTGCCCAATTTCTTTTTATTGCTAGTTAGGCCAATGAAAAACAATCGTCTAAAACTTCTTGTAGTCTGTTCCCCCTCCCTTCTCCATGCTCATCCCTTTTCTCTAGACGACTCGTACAACTCCTAGCCCTGTTCCCTGCATCATTTCTGTGTTGACCTGCTGACTTTTTTTTCCACTTTTGGTGCCCCACGGAATAAACCAGAATCCTTTTGCTGTTGGTTTTAGAATACATTAGAGTTGACGTTTTGTGGCCCAAATCAAATCTGTGTTCTCTTGTCACCTTCTTAAGAGAGTACAGACTCTGCCTCTGCTGGAGCAGAGTGTGGTAAGTGCACAGAGACAGAGCAAAGGACTGTGCTTCTTCAACTGTAATTTTGAAAGGGTTCTTTTATTGATTTTAGGGTAAAACAATGCTAAAAAAGCATTTCTGATTGTGTTACGAACTCACCCGCCAGGCTGCTTGACACCGTGGCTGTGGACACATTTGCTCTTTCAGCTCTGAGGCTGGCAGCGCTCTCTGCATCATAATTATTGCAGGGTTAGTTTAGGAGGATCGCTGCAATATTTTTGCACCTTTGGAGCAGCCAATTTGAGGATCTCAAATTGCTCTGCAAACAAAAGTGCAAAATCTACTAAAGAAGGTCAGTAGCATTAACCCTATTTTGGCACTGGCTAATTTAATGTCATGAGAGACAGAAGGTCCACACTGTGGAGATGCTGAACACGTGCACTTTAAATTGAAGTCTGGAGGAGCTGTAGGTATTTGATGTCTGTGAAAAGCAGGGATCCCACTGGGGATTTGTTTAAAGGTAAATAGAAGAATAAATGGGAAGTCTTGACTCCCAGTCCTCTCCTCTGATCACTGAATCACACTAAAGGGTAACGTGTTTAATCATCCTATGTCTGTATAATACCAGCCTGAAGCTTGTAGAAAGCTTCCTTAGTGTTTCAACAGCTTTGTTTCTTATCCTGTGAAAAATACTTACTTGTTAAAAATACTCCCAATATCTGTGCAGTTCTAACATTTAGACTGGGCTCTTCTGAGCACCGGCTGACTTCAAGCACATTTAGGTCACTCACTGTTCCTGCGTGAACATCTGAAGATGCTGATGGAGATATTTGCAACATTACACCATTGTTCTCAGTATCAGAAGTTTTTCCTTGCACGCAATTTTCTTATACCTTGGTTTCTGTCCCCAGACCTTTAATGATGTCTTCTGGCCCTGACTGACTCCAAATTAGGAAGGAAATGCCCTGAAACAGAAAGCACTCATCAGCACACCCTGCATACTGAATAATTATGGTGAAAAACCACATCCATTGGCAGAGGTGAGCAAAAACATGGAAAAAAGGTAATGGAGTCCATTGGAGCAAAAAATCCATTTCAGCACAGATCTCCAAGGGCTGGGAGAGCTGTCTTCAGTGAGAAAATAACAAATTGCACTTTTAAAACTACATTTTTCCTTGCAGGGCTGAGAGGTCCGTGGACTGTGTAGAACCAGGTAGACACTGGCTTTGGACAGCCTGAATCCAGAGTCCCACGGTCCTGCCAAGACGAACTGGAAAATTGAGATGTTTGGGATGAGAACAGCTTCCTGATGTGATGCTTTTCCAGACACAGGGCAAGAGGAAGAAATCAGAATTTTCTGAAGTGACTGATCAGCTCTGACAATGTGAGGCAAGTTAATCAATTATGCTGTAACCTTGCCATCAGGCAACTTAACTACTTCTGCACGTCTTAACGTTATAGTACAGTACACTCAGCATAGCAGTGTGGTGGGGTTTTCCCAGCTAAGCATTTCTTTTTTTAATAATCTCCAGCTTTTAATGAGAAAAATTATTTTAATTAGGGTTGTCTTATCTATTTGGACATTTGCCCATCGTTCTAGCATCTGGTGTTTGCTTGGTAGGTAGAGACCATTGCTGGCACTCACAGAAAGTAGTTTTTTCCTGGTCTCGGAGAAGAGTGGTCATGGCCCAAATCTGCTGTCAGAGTAGCGTGAGTCATTTCCACATGGTGCTTTGAGTCTGAATGGCTGCAAACAAAGGGAAAAAGGGAAGGGCTTCCTGAGTATGGCCATGGGAGCTGAGGTGACAACCTGGTGGGACCTTTCCAATGAGCGCTGAAAATACCCATCGTTTGCATTCTGGAGAAATTATTTTCAAGCCTTTTTTCCCCTCTTCTTTTCTCTTTTTGCCTCTTCTCTCTTTCATCCTCTCCTTTTCATTTTTGATTTCAGCCACTCGATCTTCAGATATTTTTGAAATGGATGGGGAAAAGGAAGAAAAAAATGAAGCCGACACAAGGGAAATTGAAGTGTGGGGAAAAATCACAGCAGTTTATTCCAGATCTTTTTTAATGAAAAATAATTAGAAAAATTTCAAAACACTCTGCAAACTGCAATCCCATTTTCTGTTTATTCACGATGGATGAAAACCTTGAAGCTTTGGTTTCCTATTATAATACTTTTTTTAATCACTTTTTCCCCCCATTTAATAGCTTGAAGGGCTTTTGCATCTGAAGCACACACAATATTCAGAGCTCTGCATTCTTTCTAACTATTCTTGTTCTGCTCCCCCAGCCTGGTTGACATTTACCTCAATGGCCTCCATCCTCCCTGGGTTGGCCCAGAGCTGAAGCCATCGGTTGAAGATACTGGTAAAGTGGTGCTGACTCATGGAAGGAGACAACTTGTGTTCATGCCCTGTTCTCCATCACAAGGAAGAGCTTGTGGTCAGATTGGGTCTTTTCAGTCTGGAAAGCAGATGACTGTGAGGGAACAAATTAGAAGGCACCAAAATCAGGGATAGAAAGGAAGAAGCAAAGATTGAACAATTATTCACATTTTTTCAAAATGGAAGGCATACCTTGATCCAGTGAAATGATCAAGTGACATACCTGAAACAAACAAAAGGCAGTATTTTCCGCCTAATAAAACTACAGAACTTGGTGCCACTGGATGCTGCAGAGACCAAATGTTTAAGTGTACTTAAAAAAGACTAAACAGTTATGAAGGATAGCATTACTGGTGGATATTAGACGTGATGGATCACATCCAACTTCCAGCTCAGAAAGCCCTGAGCTGCCAGCTGACAGAAGCTGGAGGGATAAACCAGGTTACAATGTGTTTTGTATAATCTTTCTCCTCTTCCTTCCACCTCTGCTTTCAGTGACAGGATGGACCTTTCACGTGTTAGTTGCAGTTTGGTGGGTTTTCTGTACTAATATGCCATTCTCCAGCCCAATTGCACTTGGATTCTGTTAATTCAAAATTGAGGATGAATTAGCTGAATCAGTAGCTAAATCTAACCCACTGAGTAAAGACAAAGACTTCCCTCCAAGATATGCACTCCAAGCTATGTTGGTGCACCAAGCACTGTGGCAGGAAAAGCAGCTTTATTCTTGACTTCTCTAGGCTCTTAGGTAAAATCATTTCTTCTCTGATTATTTTCTCTTCTAGCCTGTGTTTGGAGCAGGACCTCTTCAAAAACCTAGATGTCTTCCATTGTTAGCACAAAGCCTAGCACCATGAAGCTTAAACCTTCCTGAGGTCTTTAGGTTCTTCTTTAATACAAGTAAATGATTATAATTTCTATAAACTACAGCATCCTCAATTAGGTCTTCATAAGTATCTTCTGGTAAAACATGGCTTGTAATAAAACTAGTCTTTGGTCTTACACTTACTGAGTGATGAACAAAATTCTCTCTTTGATGCTATTTCCCTACTTTCTCCATTGAATAAAGTGGAAAATATCTGAAGGATGTACAAGAGCTGCTTCCTGTGGGGTTTTGTTGTTTTGCAAGTGGTGGAGTATTTTTAAAGAGATCTAACATAAGAACCTCAGGAGTGCATTGATTAAACAGATTTAAATATATCAATATCCATGTCAAAGTAGAAGGGTGGTTTTGCTACTGGAGACCACAGGCAGAAGGGGAAGTGTAAGCTTTCCACATGCGAAAGAGCAATAATAGCATTTGATTATTCAGGTGAAAGAAGTTCAAAATTGCCCCTTATGAAGTTACTTTCCTAAGTATAAACAATCTGAAAGTGGTATTGTGCTTGTCTGTCTTTGCGTATGGTGCTGCTGAAAGCAGCACCAAGTTAGGTTTTGGTTGTACATTGCCATGTGGAAACCAATGTTTTTGGTGTTGGTGGGCAGTGATGGGGGGAAGACCTTCTGTAAATGTGAACAATGAAGGACTAACCCATTCTCCGTTCTGACAAGCATGTAACTTGCACAATATGAAGTTTAAAAACATTGCCTGGGAGACAGTTTGGATTCAAATAATGTTTTCTAGAAGGAGCTGCCTGCTGGCAGTGTGTCTCAGTCCGCTGTGTGTTGACAAGCCCAAAAGCAGAGTTAAGAAGCCCTCTGACGTTGACTGAAGTCAGTGTCAACAAAGCTGGGATATCTTCCAACCGAAAGCCGTGCAACCAGTGTGAAATGTTTGTCAGGCTGTAGAGAAGAAGAACTAGAGGAGCTACCAAAATATTTAACTGAGACTCTCAGAGCGACATTGTGTTTCTACTAAAAGATACTGCAGTGGCATTCAACACTGAGCAGTGTTTTATCCAGAAACTTCCTTGCGTTTCATCTTTAGAAAGACATCACTGGGAGGAATTCGAATGGTTGCAAGGTATTTAATGTTCAAGACACAGGGGAGTAGTGTTGTGTTTTCCAGAAGCTAGAGGCCAGCTCCAGCTGGATTTGGGGCATTCAATTCCAGCCCTGCAATTTGCCCTGTTTCAAAGAATTTTTATTTATATTTCTGTGAGTTGCCCCAGCTGCTCTCAGAGCATTGTCACCTCTAGACCCCCAATGATCTAGTGTCAGCCCTAGACCCTGGCTGCCACTCTTTCCTGGGAGGTGGGAGATGTGGATCTGAATTCCTTGAGGCAAAGAAAGTCATTAAACCTGGGCCTCCCACTTCCTTCCCCAGGCTTCACATCACCAGTGACTGCCTAAAAGCAGAGCAACTCCAGTGCCATACTTTCTGTGGATGTCCAACCCTCGCTCCAAGAATGAAGCATGCAATTTCTTCTGAGAATTTTAATATCAAGTACAGACAGCCCTGAAAGCAGAGACCCCCTTCACCTCTGCCGCAGCGGAGTGTGCTAACCAGCAAATGAATCTCACTCCTTTCTGTAAAGTAGAAGAGGTTGAGCAGATGAGATGGAAACTTCCCAATAAGCCTGTGGTTTAGTTCTTAGGACAGTCTCTGGGGAGAGATGAAAATGTGTCCACATCTCCGTAGGCAGCAGCAGATCTCCAATAACAAGCAGCAGTGGTCCTTACTGCGCTCTAGGAACTGTCATCCCTCCTCTCTCCTCCTGAGGAAGAGCTGGGAAAGAGGAGTGACCCCACCTAGGTTTCCATAGGAGAGGTTGTGGGCATGGCATCAGAGAGGCATCTTTCTGCAGCACAATGTAAGCCACTGAAAGATAAGAGGTCTGATGTCTGTTCCCACTAGTCCCTGCATGCTCTACAGGGTGGTTGTTCTGGATCCTGCTCTGAATTACTTCTCTTCCCTCAGCTCTTCTCCAGGTGTCAGGAGCCTTGGGCACCTCAGTCATGGCTGGAATTCTTTGGTGGAAGTTGTATTTGGGATGACCAATACTTCAGGGACTGTATTAAAGGCAGCCCAAAGCTCATAGAAAATCAAAGCTGATCTGTGATCTTAAAACCTGCCATTTTAGTGGTGTGAAATTGCTTCCTCTGCCGTTCACAGACAGATGCTACTACACTCGCATACCACAGATATCACATTTTTTCTAACTGCCCCAGAACTCATGTTAGAGCTCTTAGTGTCAACTACTTGCCCAATAAATGGATTCTTCTCTAATGCCCCCACTATCCTAATGTTTAGGATGACTCCCAAAATGAGGCTATTGAACAAAAGTGACTAACTATGACTTTACTCCTCTGTGATGGAACGTAGCAGCTCTGGTGAACACACAGACTGCAGCACCGATGTGGCATGTCCTTGAGGCAGGGATTTGGTTAATGGCTTTGGAGCAGTAGAAATGAAGCTCCACCTGAAAATCCAAGAGGAACTCAACATAAGCAAATTGGTGAGGACACTAAAGATAGCTCTCTTGCTCTTGACAAAAGACCTGTATTCTTCTCTGCTCACAGTTGCTTACAATCTCAGCTTTATTTCTCATCCAAAGAGCAGCTGCCGTATAAGGCATTGGATGGGAACAATTTTCTGACTCTGTAAGGCTGTATTAAATATCCACTGAGGTCATCACAAGGAATCCTGGCAATGTCCTTAGTGGGTGTTTGGTTGAGAATAAAAGAAGACATGAATTTTAAAGAGATAACATTCCTTAGAACAAGGGACTTACACGAAGCAATTTCAACTTGCTTTGCCAGCTAACTAAAAGATGCATGGATCATTAAAGTGCATGCTTCCTCAGGATCTGGGACAGTGATCCACTGTAGCTTCGGTGATGATTATCTGCCGAGCTCAAGCATGAAAGCCAGGATAGTTGATGAACTCATGGTACCAAAGATCAGTAGGATTCAAAGCTAGAAGAGACAATTAGATTATCTGTTCTGTTTCGTGAACACAGAAGGTAGAAAATGTCATCCAGTGATGCCTGCACTGAGCCCAAGGTCCTATGTTTGATTAGGCCACCTGTGTCGATTCAAAATCCCTATCACCCCTGTTTCCAGACTGTTTTAACCAGAAGTCCCATCTTAGCTGAGAATTACAGGAGTGCAATGGCAACTGTTGAGTCTATAAATAGACCAATGCGCTATCAAATATTATTTTGTGATCATATTAATTGAGACCTTTGCCCCTTAGCATAGGAAGAAGAGGAAAGACAGTGTTTACATTGACTGGAGGTAGCAATAAATGCTGGATTCTCATGGGTTAATTTATAGGATCCTGTGGAGTGCTGAGGAGTGGAGTGAACATTTTGACCTGGCAGGGTTGAAGATAGTTCTCTTCAATATGCTACAATGAAAATATTTTTGAAGGATTGTCCTTGCTATTGTTTGGTGTTAAATGAAAGAAAAAAGGAAAAGACACAGAGTAAAACCAAGAATAGAAAAAAAGATGAGAGAAAAACATTGGCATGGAGCTCACCATTTTTAGGAGGCGGAGGGTGGGGTCAGGATAATCCCTTTCCTCAAAGATTTTGGGGAGGAAAAAAAACCCTGCTGTGCTTGCTAAAATTCCCTTCCAGCTCCCATTGTCAATGTTAATTGGTGATAGCCCCCGTCACACAGAAGCACTGTGGAGGTAAAATGAAAGGAAATATGTAAGGGTGTGTGTGTGAGTAAGAGGCTGTTGTATCATGCGAATGAGGAGCACAACAATGGCCCAGAATAAGCTAATATATATAAATGAAAATATCAGCTTGATCCTTTGCTGGACTTTTTGATGCTTTGAAAGTTCACATTAATTCCAGCTGCGTGGGTCCCTTTATTAATTAAATGGTCAAGGCAAGCTCCATGTGCAGTACCAGCCCTGCTAGCAAACGATGAAAGCACCGTGTTGACATCCTCATTCTAAGCTCCACAGTCACCTTCAGGGCCTGCATTCAGGGTGAATTACTTTGGCTTCAGTGAACTTAAAGAATCCCAGGCTTCTCTCAATAGATTTTAAATCCTTCAGTGCTGTTCACCTAAGAAATGAGAAGGTCTCTTGCTGACACCCATCTTGATGTTCCTGATAGTAAAAAAACTTTAGAGCCAAGTAGGTAGATCTAATTATTTCAAAGGGTTCCCAGCTGCACCGCTTCTTAGCTTTCCCTTTCATCATCTTTTTAATTAGAAAAGGGCTTTGTTTTATTTATTTTTACATGCAGTAGAATTTTATTTTAGACTCCTAATAGCTCATAGTTTGTCTGTGTGCTGGAGACTGCAGCACATGTTCCTCTTGTGCTTGGGTAGCGTTTGAGACCAGGTATTGACACTTCTGTGGACAGCTGCACAAGCATAGATGGCTTTGTGACATAAAAGGATTTGCTTTGTGGCTGACCTGAGCATCCACATGGGGCAGCTTTGTCCTCTCTGTGCACAGGTAGGACCTAAAGATAAAAGTTGGGGGTCCTTGCAATTAGACTCTCAGTCCAAAAGCCACCTCTGATGCATATCCAAGCTTTACCCTTTATCACTTCAGTGTGCAGTGTCTCTGGGTGGCTCTACAGAAACACATTGAATACACACCCCAGAGGTTTGCTGAGGAGGGGAATGGATAGCTGTATGCTTAAGAAACAGAGATATCCCAGGGCTCTGTGGCTCTGTTTCATGTAGACAACAGTGTAAGAATTGTTCTCTCTCACCCTTCCTCTCCTTTCTCTGCCTGGTTGGCTCTGGTGACTTTTCCTCACCGTCTTCTCTGCAGCCCTGAAGTTCTACAGAAACCAATTCTCACTGCAGATAAAGTGATGCAATGTTGAGGTGTAGGTCTCCTTTGGAAATCGCAAAGGATTTAGCTGCCCTCACTGAGGAACATTAGATGTCAATGTCTAAGCCATTCTAAGCTTGTGACCCTTCTCTGTGTCAAAGGAGGGACTTCCTAATAGCTCCTCTTGACCCTGTCTAGATTTTGAATCCTTCTGGAAGCCTTTTGCAACAATGCCTAATTGAACACTAAATTAAGGCTGTGAAAATAAGGGCAATGGAAATGACATAAACCTTCATGTTTGAGGAGGAAACACACTTCCAACTCTGGGAGCTATGAGGACAGCTTCCTTGGGGACAAACTCTCACGTAGACAGGTTCTTTTGCTGCTGCTGTGCTCGGGCTGGCAGACCCAGCCCTGACCTACTGCAGCAGCTCCTCAGAAGTGGTGTCCAAATTTGAGTGCTGTGTGTCACGCTTCTCTTACACAGGTTTTGGTCCTTAAATCTCGGAAAAGAAAGCATGGGCTGATTTAGGGATGGATGTTGTTACTCTATAGTGATTAAAGCTATAGAATGTAAATAGAGATATATATGTGTATATACGTAGAATGCATACATTCCATGAGCTTTCCCTGGTTTAATTTGCTGTTATTTTACTCTATTCTATCACAGCTCATTATCTGAGGTTTGAATTGGTAATCTAATAATATGCATCAACAGCCAAGTCAGTTCCTCCTCCTGGATTTTTTTCCTTTCCCTTCTGACATTAATAGCAATAAAGGAGATGAAGGCACTGGATTAACAGTTGGGCCTGGTGGCCATCCAAAGTGGTAATGGCTTTTTCCCAAGCCAGCACATGCTGCTTGCTGCATGGTTTAATATGCCAGGTGTCCAGAGGGTAGAGCCAGCTCTTAAGCTGCTTGTCATCCCTGGGTGGCGTCATTAGTGCATCATATGCTTCAGAAAGAGAGAGCCCAGTGAGAGCCGTGCATTGCAGAGCAGAAGCTGGAATGCTGATGCTCTGCCCTTCTGTCACTGGGAAAAACGTCGCAGCAAACGATCGCGTAGGTTTGGATGCGTGGGAGCATCTCTCCCACGCTGTGCACACTGGTTATCCAGAGCACCAGTCTCACTTGTCCCCCCACAACACAGCATAGGACAGAGCTCCCCTGAGGAAACGGGCTTTGCTTTAATTTTCAGGGTGAGGTTTGTGTTGCTGCTCTGTTCTTTCTCCCTCTTTGTGGGTGTGCACACACTCACATCCCCTGCTCTTTCTTGGGTGCATTTGTGCTTCACAGACTGGTTATTTATCTTTTCCCGAGGAAAGCTTTATAGGACCTCAGACTGTTTTAAAGCACCAATGCAAGCTGCACTCACTGCTCATGTATTGACTCTTTGATACCTTCTTCTGACCCTCCTGCACAGCTGGAGGACCTGGGGAGCTCTGCAGGAGCTCTCAGTGGGGTGCAAAATGTGGTCCTGGGGTGCACAACAGGCCCAGTGTTGTCCCAGGGCTGGTGATGTGTGGCTGGTCCACACCAATGTGAATGCCCCAATGGCATCTCCTGCCTCGCTCCACAGTGACAATGTGCCCCTCAGAGTCAAGGCAGCTCAACTGAAAAAGTAATTGGCATTAATTAGGGCTCCTGTGAGCTGTTGTGGTCCTCACTGGCAGCCGCTGGCCTTCACAAACACATAAAACTCTTCCTGGGTTTTGTAAATGTCAACAGACATTTAATACAAACCTGCAGCGAACCCCCATGGTGGGAGAGGTCTTTGGGAAATTAATAGGGGATCTGTTTTGGCCAAATATTATCAGGGGTCAGGAAAAACATACCCCACTGTAGTGTAGTTTTTACATGCAGAGTTTTGAGAGGATCTGTGGTTATTTCCCTAGGAAGGGACCTGTTTCTCTAGTGATAGGGCCCACCTTCATGGGGGCATGTTTGCAATGGGCAAATCTTTAATACAGCTGCCTGCATTGGAGGCACTGGAGATTTGCCAGCATGTAGTCACGTGAGTGGAAAAGTTCAGTGCAGTCCCACCTGAGTGACCATTACTCCACCCTTTCCCAGCTCTGCGCCTCAGTTTCCCCCTATGTAAAATGATGGGACTCCTCAAGAACTACAGCAGAAAAATGCCAGATGGGAATCAAGAATTAACACAGGTGAGGCCACTGCCCTGGCTCTGGAGGCTCTTTTTTTAATATGCTGAGAAACACAAGTGCTTGGAAGAGGCAATACGTGTGTGTATTTCCAGGGGTGCATGCACAACCCTGCCTGTAAGTGGCATGGAGACACCGGGCGGGCTGAGCCTGGGTGGTGCACATGCAGGGGAAGGATGAGCAGCTCAGGGGATGGAGGGGACCTTCATCGTGCAGAGCTGCAAGGGAGTGGCTGCACCCTGCTCCTTCACCCGGTGTGCTTGGCGGGGGGAAACATCGCAGCGTGCCGAGTAACAGCATGTTTTGCTTATTCTCAGGGAAAACAGCTGAAATAAGGTTTAGTTATAAATGTGCTCTGTTTTCTTTAGGAGGAAAAAACAGGCAGAAGGAATTCCTTTTAATGAGGACCATATACAATTAGATGATTCCAAAACACGCGTACGTTATCTAATAGATTGAAATGTACTATCATTGGGGCTGTTTCCAGTTTTTGCAGAATCAAAGTAAGTTTTTTGTGTTTTTAATATTATTTCTGTTGCTCCTGGAGTGCAAGGTGGCCTCATCCTGGCTCAGGTCCCTTTGTGCTTGGCACTGCACAAACACCAACTTGAACAGCGAAGGACAGATGAAACCAGGAGGGTGACACATTTACAGAGGTGACAACTGCTACATCCTGGTTGGAGTCACCTATGGCAGAAGAGTCACCCCAGTTGCTCTTTGGGGTTTCAGCCCCTTTGGTGCCGCGGGGTGAGGAGAGGATGCAGTGTGTGTGCACTGCGCTGACATAAAGCACTCCTGTGTATGCAGCACGTTTACTTTCCCCATTACAACTCATTCCACCTCCCCGAAGGGACAGAGTACAGTTTTCCACTTTGTCGCAAATAATAATTATCTCAGCAATAGCCTGTGATGGGAGCTCACCCTGAGGAGGCTGGTCTGGCTGCAGGAGGCACAGCAAGATGCTCCAAATGATGCTCTGTGCTATTTTAGCTCTGCACTTCCTGCACCGGAGGAATCCACGTATAGAAAGGGGGAAGAACCTGGTGCATTTACCCATCAGGAAATCTTTGGATATGTCTGCTTGGGGTTGTACAGGTGCTTGTAGCCTTCCCTTTGCCTTCTGGCCTTGTTCTCTGCACCTGCTCAGGTGGAGCAGCCTTCCAGTTTAAACATTTTTCTGCTCTCAGGGAGCACAGCAGCTTCTTGATATGTATTAGCCTCACACTCTGGCACTGCTGGCTTGCGTTCTGTCCTGATGAGTCCGTTACCATTAAAACAACCATTCATCATTCACCGTGTACAATAAACCAGGATACTGTATTTTATTCAGTTGCAGCCCCAGGCACCTCAAGCAGGTATGAATCTTTTAAGTGTAAGTTCATCTTTTACTTGTCCCAAACGTGCCATGAATTACTTACATGGTTTGTTAAATGTCTGTAAAACAATCTTGAAATTGAGAACAATGATGTGGCCCCAGCAGAAATATGCTGTCTAATGTTTGGAGAGGGAAGTTTCATTGGATTGTAGGTTGGACTGAACAGTGCCTTACTTTCCTGTCCTACCTTTCAGACAAAGTTTCCAGAGCACTTGGCAAAATGCTAATAATTACGGTTTGTGCCATCCCAACAAGATGTGACTGATGGGAATCCAACATACCCAACCATTAGAGTATGATCATTTATGGTAGAAAATGCATAGACAGAACATTAAGGAATTAGGAAAATTGCAATTTACTGGTTTTGTAGTGTTTAATGACCACAAGAGGTCAGGGCTTCTGTTTTTACAGCTCATGTGAGAGAGAGCCCTGTCAGAGTGCAGCATCTTTAAAGGTACAGTTTCCCAAGCAGTTTAAGTTGAAGACTGTGCTACTAGCTGAAAGAGGCATCTGCACCCTTTCACCATCCTGGGCCATGTTTTCTTGCCTCCTCCTTTGCCCTGGCACTGGTAATTGCACTGCCATGTGAAGGGTCAGCCCCATTTTCTGATCTGGCTGACAATGTACAGGTGAACCCTATGACTGCAGTTGGTAGAGCAGAGGAAGAGGATGGCTGGGCAAGGAGTCAAGGGGTCCATGGGTGGTGGTGCTTTTGGCAGCAAAGCAGCCCTTAATGGGCTCATGCTGACCATGAAACCATCACCTTGGACCTGTAATGTTCTCTGGCCCTTCTGTAGCCCTTACTATGTTCAAATAATGACCAAAACTAGTTGTGGGATACATGGGGAATCTGAATGGCAGTGATCCAAGCAGCCTGCAATACTTGAGATGACAAACTTTGATGGGAACTGAAGGACAGCATGGCAAACCCAAACAGGTAGATTCTCATGGGCAGCTAAAGACATGTTTGGCTCATCAAATATCCAACAAGTCGTGCAAATTCCTCCCAGGAATGGACTATGTTTCATCTTCTAGGTGTGCAGCTCATTTGCCCCTCTATTCCTACTGGAAGACGGTTCTGTCATCGCTCTCCTGAGAGGTGTAGATATTTACTTCTGATTTCTTGACTTGGCAGTGCATGGCATGTTTGTACTCATGAAAAAAGGAGGGAAATATAGCTGTTTATAGAAGTCTTCATCATGATCACTTGGAGATTGACTGGGACTATTTGCTGTCCTGAGTTTCTCCTGAAACTGCATTGAAAAAAGATTGAAACTCAGCTGACCTCATGAAGCAGTGAGGCTAATCTCAGAAAGGCAAGGGAAGGGTCTTGAGAAGAAAAGCACTTAGGGCACATCTGGGAGAGAAAGGCACCCAATACCTCAAAATAGCAAAGATCAGAAGCAAAGCACAGTGCACAGAGGAAGCAGCCCTTACAGCAGCCATTCCTTTCCTCCTGTGTAATCACATGGGTTTATTCTACCGATTTCTATTCCAGAGTCTTACATATGGTGGTGGTGAATGGAGTTCAATCCAGTTGGCGGCCGGTCACAAGCGGTGTTCCCCAGGGCTCAGTACTGGGGCCAGCCTTGTTTAATGTCTTTATCAATGATCTGGATGAGGGGATTGGGTGCACCCTCAGTAAGTTTGCAGATGACACCAAGCTGGGCGGGAGTGTTGATCTGCTTGAGGGTAGGAAGGCTCTGCAGAGGGATCTGGACAGGCTGGATCCATGGGCTGAGGCCAATTGTATGAGGTTTAACAAGGCCAAGTGCCGGGTCCTGCACTTTGGTCACAACAACCCCAGGCAACGCTACAGGCTTGGGGAAGAGTGGCTGGAAAGCTGCCTGGTGGAAAAGGACCTGGGGGTCTTGGCTGATGGCCAACTGAATATGAGCCAGCAGTGTGCCCAAGGTGGCCAAGAAGGCCAACAGCATCCTGGCTTGTATCAGGGATAGTGTGGCCAGCNGTCACCAATGATGACATTAATGGTTTTGCTTTTCAAACCTAAAGTAAAGCATAGCTACCGTAGGAGGTAGCCTTAGTAGCAACTTGTATCGGCACTCTCCTAACTTTAGAGTATGGGGTCTTTAACTGCCAATGAACTCATCAAAGTGGAATTTCTGAGCCTAAGACTGTAGGAATGTATACGTTCTGCTGTATGTCAACAGTAATATGCATGGACGTGGCTGTGCTAGGAACTTTGTCATGAACTTATTCATGTTATGCCAGAATAGTCATTTGCTATTAGCCCTCTGCTTCCAGAGTACTGCAACATCACTCGTCTTGGGTTTCTGTTTTTCCTTTAAAGTGTGTGTCAGGCCCCAGGGACGTGATTGTTTTGTAAAGATGAAATTCGCTGCCTCCTCTCCTGAGGCAGAGACAGAAGTGTGAATTCTAAAGGACCCAACGAAGCCTTAAGTGGCTAAAACAGGTAAAATACTGGGTACTTCAGCATGCTATACTAACAGCAAACAGGAGCTTCAGAGGCAGAAGGGCCTCCTAAATACTTATGATAATGTCTAACAAGAATGGAGATGTCAGACAAAATAGCAACTACACATCTTAAGGAAAAGCCTTGATGTTTCCTTAGCTCATTGGATATTTATCAAAGCATAACCTGTAGGTTAGCCTACAAAGCACCAGAAAACAAAGGCTCTGTGTTCAGATCTTTCAAGGGGGAAGGTTAAACAAAGGACATTGAAATATGCTATGTCAGAAGATCTTTGTTTCTAGGCATCAGTGGAATAGAGGATTTGGAACAGCCACCTCACTTCCTTCATTGTCCTTGCCCATGGGTGTTTAAAAAAGAAAAAAAAAAACCACAACAGATTAAGAAGAGGAAACAATTGATATCTGTTGATGCAGTTTGAATAGCCATATGTGCATCACCTGGAACATGAACTATATTCCAGAAAGTAAACTGTGACCCACTCCACTCAGATTTCAGAGCATTCTACTGCCGTAGATGTAGGATTTCAAGATAAACTCATTTGCTCAGGGAGTAATAGATAGAAAAATGAGTAAAATTTATCTAGGACCAAATTCCACAAGTGGGACATGTTATGTATATTAGAGAGATTCATGTTGAGGTTTTTTAGGACAGGTAAACCAGTTGTACCTCTAGCTGCCATCATGGCATTACTGACATTAGGAGTTCTTTCTCTGGGTGCCATAAAAAAACCCCACTGCCAGGAACTGGTCTGACATTAAAGGTCTATCATATTTTTAAAGTCTTTGTTTCACAAGAGGACCATCATCCAGGGTTGACTCTTACATGTTCCTCTTCTTTGAGTCCTTCCCTATGAAACTCAACAGCTAAGATCCTCGTCTTAACTCAGTAGGCTGAGCAAATTCCTTCCAAGTCTCCTTGTCCACACTATCAAGGGGAAATGTCTTTCCTTTCTTTGCATTCCAGACTCTGGAGCACATGCACCACATTACACAGCAGCCTGAGATTCGACTTTATCCCATGGGTAATGGCACCTTCATGTAAAGGTTATGAGACTCGTGTAGATGCCAGGTAATAGGTCTGCTCTGGCATCAGCCCATTCCTCTAGTTGATGCCAATGCCAGATGCTCTACGGGGTAATTTGTTGGCATGCAGTCACATCTCTCTAGGCTCTGAATACTTCACCAGAACAAGCAACTCAAGGAATAAGAAAAAATACTTTGAAAGCAGAGAAATCACAATGAAACCACTGAGAACCAAGAAGGTCACTTTAAATACAAGTGAAATACCTGGTCTTAAAGAAACTTAGTCAAGTTGCTTCTGGATGGGGAGATTTGTCCATGCAGGTGGATTTACGTGGCTGGGACTCTGGTAATGCACAGCTGGTACATGCTGAATTAGTCTCATACACATGGGTCGGTTACCTCATACTGATTGCTTTTCTCCAAAGCACCTGATTGCAGCTGCTGTGGGAGACCATACTCTAGACTAGATATTTCACTGGGATGCTTCAGTACTTGCTTTGTGTCTATTCAAAACCACACAGTTCATCTCCCATTGCTTTTCAGGCCAAGAATGTACTATTCCCTGATGTCAGTGAAGTCTGCCTATTGATGCTACAGGCTTAAAACCCAGAGAAGTTAAAAACTGGCCTTTTTCAAATGTGTAAGGTGGCTTTCTGTGTTGCCTGCAGGCTTCACATTTTAAGAAGCAACCTTCCCTCTCTAATGGCTAATTCTGATGAGGTGATCATACAATCTGGTGATGATAGCTATTGAAATGCCTGTAATGTAAAATTAAATGGGTCATTCTGTGTATTTCAGTGATAGACATAAAATATCACAAAAGTTGGGCAACTGCAGCTGGAAATTACTTTTTTACCTTTTGCCACTGAAGTGAATATAATCAACGTACAACAGAGAATAAAAGGGTTTAACATGTACATTTAGATCATGGGGACAACTCCACTGCATGAAGTTAAGATGCTTAACTTTTAATGTTGATTGCTTGAAAAAGCCTCTCCAGAGGAGTTTTCCATTCCCTAGAAATATGGCCAGGATAAATGTTCCATAAATAAAGGAGGGGATACTTAGTGGAACTTGAAGTGATCAGAAGAGAAGTGAAAGATGTCCCTGGGTTTCAGGTACTGCATTTCAACTCCAAATAGCTGGCTTCACTTGCAAGCTCCCACAGGCTTCCTGTGACCGCAGAGCAGTCACCTGGGGCTGCGCTTCCCATTTATAAACTGAAGGAACAAAGCAGGTTTAATGCACTTTTACAAGCCCCTGTTTACTACAATCTCAGCTGCAAAAGACCATTTTTTTCTCTTGGTATCAGAGGAAACCTGCTTGAATAATGACTTGGATACAGAAACTGTATTTAATCTGATTTTTCTTACTGCGTACTGTACTTAACGTCCAGCTTTTTTAGCATTTTACTCATTTCTTTTAAAATTGTAATTTAAATATTGACTAAATGAGGCCACTTCTATCTCCACTGGTCCTTCATAGACACCATGGGAACACAGCCAAATGCACACCAAGGCTCAGAAACAGTGAACTGCTGTCACAACCGGTCACAGTGACCGGCCAGGGATGAACCTCATCTACATATTAATATAAAGCATATTAATGCAAGATTCAGCATGTGGAAATGCTTTTCTCTAAAGTTTGCGATTCCCAGGCAGGAAGGAGGGCTTTACTTTTAAAAAACAACCTTTGTTTTTTGATCAGTTGGATCAGCTCCTGTGGGCTTTGTTTGGGGTGTGGGGGACTTTGGTGGCTTGCGGCAGGGGGAGGCAGCCTGGGTGTGACGTTGACTGGAATCAGGGAACACAGTCTCCTGGGGATTTCTGACCTTGAATAAACCCTAAATACATCAGGACAGTGGCATCCCCACAGGCAATGCACCTGGGCCAAGGGGTTAGGGAAGTGTCTATGTCCTATCAGCAGGTTGGGGAGCAGGGCAGAGCCAGCCTTTTGCCTCTGGTCTAAGGGTATACTCACTTGGCAACAGCTCAGGTCAATGCTGTTTTCTTTACTTTACCTATGACTTAACAGTCTTTACAGGCAACATAAACCCTCTCGATGTAGCACAGTGCTGAGAAAGTAGAGATGTGAAAGAAGGCATTTGAGGAAGAGGGACAATAATCCTCACTGTGTTTTTGGATGTTACCCCAGAATCGCTCTTAAGTACCCATTAGTAGCTGGACTTTACTAGATATGCTCCCAAACAACATCTTCCAGGGCCCTTTAATTGAGAAGGAATCACCTTCATGTGCCTTCAGCCTGCACCATGATGTGTATGAAAGCATGGTAAGCGAGGACCATAAGAGGGTTCACTTCCAAAATGCATGCATGCTCCAGACTAAAATGCTGGTGTTGATGTACCTCCAGGCATCTTGATGAAGGATGTGGTGGTCCTTAAACATAGAGCACTGGGTCCTTCCCTTGGAATGGAATTCAATTGCCTAAACATAGCTACCATGCAGGGCTTTGGGGAGACCTGCACCCTCCTGGGGTAAGAGCAGGAGGACAGACTACAGCACCTAGAATGACATTAGGTGCCTGCATTGAAGCAGCTGAACTCTGTCCTCTGTGGCCAGTGTCCCAGTGCATCTCCAGCTCACCCAGAAGGGACCAGGCTGCATTTCTGCTTGTGCTATCACATCCCAGGGGAGCCAGATCAGGCTGCTGCAGCAGAGGCTTGGGAGGCTGCTGGTGGGAAGACCCCCAGAGATTTGGAGGGGGCTTCTAACAGTGCACTGTGATGGTATCTAATTCAAATGGGACAGTTCTTCATACATCCGAGGCAGTGACTTGCAAAAAGTTTATTGCAGTGAAAAATCCCGTTAAAGTGAACATTTATCCAAGTCCCTCGGGGGTTTGCTATATAGAGAAGTTAGATTGCAGTCTCCTTTCTCCTGTCATCTATTTAGACTATACATAATCTGTGGAGCATGCATCAGCTTTTCCTCTGTGTTCAGTACTGTGAGGCTCAGGTCTCTACTGAGCCCCTAGCTATGACTGTGATTAAAGGAGTTTGGGGCAAAGGGTGGCTTGTGGTGTTAAGTCAGAGACCACAAATAATACAAACAAGATGCCAAGTGAGGTCTGGTTTGAATTCTTGGATAATGCTTCCTTGTGGCTAATTTAGAAAGACTGAGGCTTAGAGTTTCTGTGGTCAGTTCTGCCACTGTGATCTGGTAACAAATCTGTCCTTGCAGAGGCAGAAAAAAAAAAAAGGCACAGCATCATGTCCTCTTTCGCAAGCTAGATCCTGGGGTGCTTATTTAGAAAAGCCTCCCGTTGACTCCTGTAGTATGAATGCACAACATCCGCAGGAATGTAACCCAGAATGTGACCCAATAAATGCTGCTTCTTTAGCCATCAATCTGTTTTGCATCATGTTGTTCTCTCAACTGTTAATCCAGATGTTATTTACAACGGTACAGTAACATTAAACGCTTGTACAAGCAGTATTAATAGCATCAATAACAATACTAAACATAAATAGCGGCAGCACTGATAGTAATACTTCCAAAGCAGCTTGTAATTGTAACAACCTGTCATTCCTTTGCTAACTCGTGCTGACTCAAGATTAAATTGCTCTATGTGTGGAAAGCAACATGCAAAAGAGCCCATCTGTGCCAAGGCTGCTTTCCTCCCTTTGTATTTTTGTTTGTTTGCTTACACTGACTAGCTGGTAAAATGTCACCATGCTTTACCCTCTTTATTGTTACCCTGTTTCTGACTGGCATCATTCACAGGCTGTTAGTCCTTGGAAATGGAGTATAGAAATGGAGTAACCAGGAGTCCTTCCTACCAAGCAGAGTCTGAATGCTGCTGAAGCTGCACTGGCTTTGGTGGGTTGACTCCTGATTTTCAGGGATGCACTCTGACCTCCCTGGTCAATTATTAAAAAAAAAAAAAAAGAAAAAAAAAAGAGTTTTCAAAATATCCTCTGGCTATGTTTCCTACTGTTTTGGTTTTGAGCTGTTCCTGGCAACTTCAAAATATCCAAAGCAGCCAAATTTCCCTAAAATGGCTCTTGTCTAGAACAAATGTGACCTGTTCCCGCTCCTGGGTGTGAATGGAGTCTCACAAGAAAAGAATTGAGACTTCTGAAGTGCAACACATCAAAAGCGGCTGTGGGTTTTATGAATTCCTCAGCTTTCTAAAAGGATTGTCTCCTAAGAGAAGACAGGTAGGCTTTCAGCTCCCAAAATGATATTTTTTTGCCTTCAATGCAGTATGGCAATGTTTCTCATTCTTAATTAAATAGATATGTTTTCATGTGTTAAGAATATACAGAAAGCAGGGCTTTTCCACATTCCTTGTAGAATTTTCTGCATGGCCCCATTTGTTATAAAGCAAGCAAAGAATAATTCCTGTAAGTTAGAAATTTGATATGCCTTTTGCTGGCTATATGGCTTATCACAGATTTGGGAATATATCTGCATGCCTTCATTGTACTGCAAACCAATCCTTAGGTCATTAAGTAGTTGAATAGTTCCCACTCTGAGACGTAACTATGATAATAGAAGGATTGAAGTATAACATGTATTGAGTAAGATCTGAGAAAACTTCCTGAGTTTAATGCAGATGTAACCAAAGTACCTTAAGGGTTTCTTTTTAAATCACTGTTATTTGAATTTATTGGCTTGGACTCTACCCTAAGTGAATAGCTCAGCTGGAGTATATTCCTTGCCCCATGTATCTCATAAACTATTTTCCCATGGATTTCAAAGGGAGCCAAAGACCTTAGAACCCATATCCACAGCAGCAGTTTTGGGGTAGGAGGGGTCTTTTACACTTGCAGTCATGTGACGATGAATGGAGCAAGGGGATGGTTGCTAAGGAGATTTGCAATGTGGTCATCTGTCCTTCTACTCCCCATAAAATGAAGATAACACTGTTTAGCTGCAGAAAAGGGATACTGTGAAACACGGATCACTGACAGCTGGTCTCTGACAAATCCTGTAGCTGCAATTTCCGATGTCATCATGCTCGAGTATCTCTCCTATCTAGGGAAAGTGGATTTGTGCTGGGACGCCTGTGTGTGAACCAAAGCAGCAGAGGAAAGGACAGGCAGCATGTGGAAGGGTCATCATTACCTCTGGAGCAGCAGGGTGGATACTTGGGGGCAGCAGTTTTTTGAGTCGCCACAGCAAAATTCTATAGGGAATATCACCCCTTGTCCTTCACTAAATAATACTAAGTGTCTAAAGCCTGTCTACAGCAAAACACTAAATTCGGGAAAAGTCATATTTGCATGCCCCCTATTCTGACAGCCTCACCTTGAAAACCACCATTGAAGTCACTGTTAGCTCCTATCTCTTTAGTTTGATGTTTGATTGTGTCATATAAGTTATAAACAGAATTGTAAAATGAACAGTAAAAAATCCAGACCTGGATACTGCCTTTAAAGAATTTAAACTATTGTGGTTTCATAAGCCCTGATGATGCTGAGTTTAAATCCGTTGCTGGATCCTTGACAGTTTGCCCAGGGGTTGGCCTCTCCATCCTGTTGTTGCTCCCTACACCTTGACTTAGCATGTTTTCAGGCAACTAGTGGGGAAATGTCTCCATATGTCTCAGAACAAATGAACAATTTTGTAAGTGGTTGTTTCTTTGAGGTGTTGGAGTCAAAGGTGTTCATCTGGCCTGGGTTATAGAAGAGGTCAAATGAAAGGACCATTGTAAGGATGCCTTCTAGCCTTAAAAAAACATAGATTTTTGGGAGCTTGGAACATTTTGCATGTTTGCTTATAATAAGAACTGTAATAAAACTTCACTTTGAACTTTAAGAACCTTAAAAAAAAAAGGAAATGGAAAGTCAAAAACTTAAATGTAGTCTTGGCATGAGTGGTTGTACCTTGTCACAACTCTAGCTGTCTGTAAATGCACCTCTGGAAATCTTTTTCCAAAGAAATGAATTACCTAGACTCGGGAGGGCTCTTCAGAATATGAAATAGGAGTTTCAAAAGGCAGCAGGAGACCCTCCCTTGTATCATGAACTATATTTTAACTGTGCTTGACAAGTACAGTTCAGATATGTAGCCAGACATTCAAATGTTTACTCAAATCTTATCTGACCTACAGAAATCTCTGAGTATGCCAAATTAGGCTGCAATTTTGTGATAACAAGATTCTTCAGGAAAATTACAGTATTTCTGGTGGGTCCTAAAATAACAGCAGCATAATCTGCTGCAACGTATTCAGCCCACTCTCTTCTGATCACGAAAGGATTGCGGAAGAAAAGTATGGAAATAGAAAATGTTGATTTCTCTCCCCCCCACACTTTAAAGAACATCTCCAGCTGTGGAAAATATTGTATTTTCACTTCTCAGTTCCAGAACGTTTCTTTTCCCTCTTGACAGCTGTGGCCAGTTTCACCCCAGATAGAGGTGATGCCAGACTCTCTTTTGTCAACAATTCAGCCTGTCCAAATTGTCTTGTGCTTGCTGTGGGATGGAAGCACAGGCACAAGCTCACGTCACCCATGATGTGGCTGCCTTTTCCAGTATCCGATCCCTACATCACAGTTTATTCTGAGCTAGCCTATTTCATCGGCACCCTACCTTATACTACAAGGGGTGGAGTTTTAGGGGCATTTAGCAATCCCAACATGCAGTTTGGCACCTGAAATATTTCTGAAAATATTTCTGAAATATCTGGTGCCTGATTACCATTTAAATCTGAGCCCACCTACCTCAGCCCATTCTAAAATGGGATGTAGCTGGCCATAGCCTCTGAGACTTGTACCCAAAAACCCCATCCATGGGACTGCAGCTTACATGTCTCCATCAAAGCAGTGCCCCTCCCCACTGAGCGCAACTTAAATATTAATGACGCAGTCCCCATCTGGGCAATTGAATGCAAAATGCTTTTCCTCATCTGACCGCAGGCATGGGAGATAAGTAAGATTTTGCTTTTGAAAAATCTCAAATAAGAGCAGGTCTGGTTTTTGGCCTTGTTTTAGAGTTGGGCACAGGAGTGCAGCAAGCTGACCTGCTCTCTGAGGTTCCTGGTGGGAGTTTTATTTCCATGTGACTTGGGATGTGTGGACACTATCCTGAGACTGATGATCCCAAGTCACTAATGCACTTTCCAACGAGTGCGATACCCCGTGGCAACATGTGACACGCTGGGTAGGGCACCGGACCAATTCATAACACTTTCTTATTGCTGACATTGGTTTTCGATGTAAGGCAGCTGTGTGCCTTTTGCTAGATGGAAGGTCTGTCCTGTGCAGCAGGATTAACAATGAGCCATCCTCCCTTGTCATGCTGACCTCTGTCATTTCTTTCAACACACAATCTACCCACCAGTCCTTCTCATGCTCCTTCCTCCTGCTGTCTCTTGTCGGTCACACTGAGGGATGCTCCAGGGGCAGGCACCACCTTGCCTTTGCTGTTTCTGTACTGCCCGTAGAAGCCATGGAGTCTTTTGTTCTCCAAACCATTAAACATATTGCTTTTCATGTTCATTCATCCACCTGCATGGCTGTGGGGCTGAGTTAACTAATTTTTTCAGACTCTTCTCTTGAGTCTCGAATGAGAAGCTACTCAAGCACAGCGAGCCCTGTGAGTGCATACATAGCCTGCGCGAGAGCACCACTGGAATTTCAAATGCTCTGATTAGATTGGAGAACCAAGCTTGCATGAATCACTAGGTAGAACTTGGGCATTGCTCTGCCATCGGTATCTTCTGAAAAATGTCATTCTCTGGAACCAGCATCTCCATAGCACTCCACAAGTGCTCCGGTGGCTGGTACTCATTTCATCCCTTATGTAAACAGCACAGACCTTGAGCTGGAATTTGAATGCTCATATTACACAGAATTAAAAGAATTTTCTTTGTTATCGCTCAGTAACGAAATGTCACTTTGTCTGGCCCCATGAGAAGAGGGTTTCGCTGTACAACCTCCTGGGAAATTCCTCTTGGCTGGCAGTCAGGAGAGTGGTGGCGTTTTGAGCACCGCCGCAAGATGCTGCAATTACTGTACTTGTGTTTCTTTGCATTTCAAGCTGCTGTCTTGGTGTCAGCCTGTGCACATTAAACATGACAGTGCTCTGTAGACTCCTCTGTGATACCAGTATATCTCTGACAAAAGTGGATTACAGGAACATGGCTAGAGAGGAGTTTTTTGCTTCTTCTGCACCTCTCCTTTTTGCTGGTGGGACTGGTGGCGATTCAGGCGTGAATCTGGAGCCAGTTAAAAATACATCAAAAACCCGAGTGTAGCTATGCAAAACATTAAACAAAACCCAGGAACATTTCACAGGATGGAATTGTGTGTGCTGCAGTTTTTTGATTAGATTAAAGAACTAGAATGAAGCAGTGTGATTCAAAGTGGTCACACAATAATAATAATAAATAATAAATAAAAGCTGCTCTGAAATCCTTTAATTGGAAATAAAAATCAGCTTTTGCTAAGCAACCTGGAGAGAGGGTACAAAGGGAGGGGAGGAAGCATGGATTTGGAGCCCCTTTGAATGATCTATTATGCTGAAAGTGCTTTTATCTTTTGTTTGGTGCAGTTGTTGAATGCAAAGTTGGCTTCATCTGTGTGACATGTGTGGCAGACGCCTCTTTGGTCTGTGCATCCTACAGGGTGCAAAAGACCAGCTGGCTCAGCGAATTCCTCCCGGCATTATTTGTTGCTTATCTTAATACCGTGTGCAGGGATCCTCTGACATCCTTGGGAAAGATGGACTTGCACAAGAAGAGGGAGGCTGGGGGGAGGGAGCAGGGGGAAGGGAGATGAGCTGCAAGGAGACAGCTGCCTCCCAGCACCCCAAGGAGATTCTTACGGTTCCTACATCCTGGCATGGGCTGTGGAGATGCTTTCTCTGCCTGTCCTCTGCCCTCCATCCGGCAGAAGGCATGTTCCATTTGATGAACAGACAAACCCAAAGCCAGCTGCAAACTAAGTGCTTTGGTAAGTCAAGTTTTCCAAAATCACCTCCCATGGCCCCTCCCCAGGCTGCTTAGCAGAAGCAGAGCCTTTTCTCCTGTTACAGGGTTTCAGCAAGCTCCTTCCAATTTGTTATTGCCATTGCTTGGTCACTTTGAACCCTTTGTGTCACTCCAGTTTAACTGAAAGGCAGCACAAACAGAAGGGTGTGGGAGAGTTATTTACCCATCATATGATGGCAATCAACCTCACAAGAAATGCGTGACCTAGTGGCTAATGCCAGCTTGGGCTATAGGTGATGGACATTTTTTTCCCTCCCACAAGCTTCAACAAGTATCCTGTCTGATGCAGGAAAGCCAGAACTCACCTGAGTACTGTCCTGTAGATGGTTACCCCTATGCTGCAGAGCTATATAAAATATATGTCTGCCCATCTGTGGAGGTGGTAAATGTGAAGGTCATTCTAATCAAGCTGATAAAAATACTTACTTGGATTAAACTCCCCTGGAAAACTCTGAAAGTGATTCTGCTCCAGGAGGGGTCTGGCATGGGATATTCGCAGACAGCACATGGTGTATTTTTCATTTCCGATCTGTGCCTATAATAACCTTTATGGCTGAAAGAAAAGTCGACAACTTACAATAAAGGTGCTATAGCCAGAAAAAAAAAAAAAATCTAATTTATGGTGATTTAAACACACTGTACCTGCACTGCCATTTGAAAACCATGATTGTAAAAGAACTATAACATGAAAAACGTGGGGAGGAATTTATTAAAGGCCAGGCCACTTTAGCAAAGCCAAGATCTGAGCTGCCTGAAATGTAATGTGGTGCTTATAAACTAAAGGCATAAGTTATTAACTTAACCTAAATGATTTCAGATTTGTGTTCAATGGACTTGGTAATTATACCAAGGAATTTAAGCTGACCTCATCAAGCCTGCTTTCTCTTTTAAAATGTATTTCTGTGTCAATTAAAATGCCTGAGTATAAAAAGCAAAGTTTTTATAGGCCCAGCCATACAAATTCATTATCGCGCTATTATATACTTGGCAGTCTACAAATATGCCAGTGATTAACTTAGTGTGTGTTAGCTGCCAGTGTTGCAGCATTTCAGATAAGTGTGGCTATTGTCTACACTCAGCTGACTGAAATTGCCATGGATGTAGACCTTGGATATCCTAGAGAAGGTCCTTTCCTGCTGATAGCAACTGTCTGCTAGATGAAGCTTATATTGGATACGGAAGCATCACAGTCAACAGACAGATAACTGTTCCTGGAAAACGGCTGCTGGAGAGGCAGGTTTTCTGCATTGTACTGGACAAGGATCGCAGATTCCCAGGCTGGGATCAGTTCTCACCTCTGCCCATGCATGGCTGGATGGCTGTGGTCAAGATCTTCCCTACTCCATGTACTTCCATCATTATATTATTCCCATTTTGTTCCATTTATATGTCTGCTTTATACTGTAAATTTTACAGGACAGGGACTGTTTTATGAGTGGCTGTTATTGTATTATTATAAAATATTATCAGCTAAGTTGAAATTTCTCTAACACTTGTTCCTGCTCCTCTGTCTTAGCACTATGATGGCAGCGGTGGTGGGGAGATGAAGCAGATCATCACCAGACACCAAGACCCAGAGGAAAATATTCCCTCCCTTTCCATCCCATCATTAAAGTGGTAAATCAGTCCAAGAAAGACTAAGCACTGTGCCCAGGGGACACCCAGGAGGGCAGAAGCAGAGCAGGGTATACCCCAACCTTCCAGCATTGCAGTTTGGTGCCGTAGCTGTAGATGAATCCTTTCCCTCTGTACCTTTAACATTAAGTTAAAAAACACAACAATATCTAACCCTCCTGGTAAATACTTCAAAATACCAAATATAAAACTCAGTAAAGTGATAATGTCAGTAGGGGAGGAAACTATTTCCACAGTGTAATGGGCTCTCTCTGTCAGATAAATGCTGGTGGAAAACCTTGAGTTGTAATGGTAATAGACATGAGGGTAGGCCCAGAGGAGATTGGTTTGATGGTGTGACTGGGTATTTTTTCACTAGTTTTTTTATGTGTTGGCACCTGGGAACTTGTTTTCTGGAGGTGCTGAGCAGCCATGTTCCCTATGGGAGATGGTGGTGCTCAGCACTTCCAAAAATTAGGCCTCTGAATATGAATCCTGCTGATGTTGACTGTATCTGAAGGTCAGTGACATCTGCTCAGTGAGGTCCTGTTTTGGACAATATAGGGCTTTTCTTCTGCTGTTTTTCACCCTTGGGAAGTGCTCTGTGTTTCTGTGTTCTAGCTGGAGCTAGTCCCAGAGGATGTGGTGGGAGAGGTGAACCTCAGCCCTAGTGTCTCAGAAGACCAACCTGTTCTTGCATAATTTTCGCACGTAGCAAAGGACTCCCAAAATGCAGACAGAGTAATCTGGGGAAGCATCCAGTTGGGGTTCTCAAGCTTGATGTTCTCATTTCCTCCATCAGTGGCTGCTCTTGGCTCCACGCATCCCCCTGAGATGAATGCATCTCTCATCCTACACATACTGCACCTGGAAAGCCTATCCTAGAGAAGCCGTTTGGGCTTCATGTCCATCTCCAGGCTTCACGTCTGTGTCTGGGCTTCGAGACATCATGTAGATGAGGTGAACCTTACTCTAACTTTAGCTGTATGAAAATTAGGGACCTAGCCTAGAGAGCTAACCAGGTTTGTCTTCAGTCACAAGTGAGGGCAGCTACGATGACAAGACCTCCAGCTTAGATAATGGTTTTAGGCTGCCCGTCCTCTGGGGGTGCATAGGTATGCAGGGGTGAAACCTAGGCTGCTTGCTGACATTAGAAACTCAATTTCTTTGAAGGTATAAGATGAATTCTACCCTGAATGGATTAGCTAATCAGCAATATGCATCAACTCTCAAAGCCCACCAAATATGAGCTAGTAACATGGTGGTCTCCAGGTGTCTGACCTGCATCTGACACCCAGTCTGGGTAACTGATAACACCTCCAGGCACAGAAGAATTGTCCAGGATTAAGAAGCATCAATGAAATCATGTTTATGTATAAAAACTGATCAGTTCTGTCTTAGAGTATAAACAAAATCAGGCAATGTAAAATGAGACACATTGTATTTTTTTGTTGTTTAAAAAATGCCTGATGAGCCTATCTGCATATGAAATCTGGCTGTGATTAGACTAGACCAGGTTGGAAGGAGCCCAGAGATTTCCATAGCAAGTTGCACATCTGTTTAGTAAAGCTTGCTTCATATTTCAGGTAATGGAGCCAGAAGACACTGTTGTGATCACTTAGAGACACTGCAATGTACACCCATACGAAGCTCGCACCTGTAGGCCATGGTGACTATTATAGTCTCCTGGTTTTAGCCAGCCTGCAAACAATCTTTCAGGAAAGGTTTACTGCTTAAGGTAAGCTGAAGACAAGAGAGAGCTGGGAGGGAGATATGTGCCTTATTACTGTTTTACAGCTAAAGAAATAAGAGAAAGAGAGAGAGAAGAATTGTTTGTGGCAAAGGCAAAGACTAAATGCAAATTTCCTATTTTGCTTCAAGCACAAGATGACTATGAACATCTCTGGGAAGGAGATCAGTCCCACTTGGGAGGTAAAACACTTTGGGATCACAAGCATCTTTGTGGGTTCCTGCAGACAACACCTTGTATCTTAGGTGTGGCAAATTCCAAGGCATGAATGGAAAGTGGTGTGTTACAGGTCCTGATGTATATATTTTACTCCTGAGCAAATAAAACTCAATTATTGAAGGTTTTGGAATGAAGGAGTACAATTATGTATGCAGGGGAATACTTAACACAGCTAGACATGTCACAAAATGAGACTCAAACTGATGCATTATTATTTAATTAGTATTGCTCCATTTAAGCAAGCCCATTTGTACTTGTACATATCACAAGCCCTTAATATAATCCATTCAGGCACAATAGTGGCACAGAAACAATCAATTAAAAAAATGTACCTTTTTGTAAATGGAATAGTAAAAAGTCTGCTCTGGGTCCAGTGAAATCTTTGTCTCTCAGTAGGGGAATTTGGCAGTATCCACCAAACAAATCACATAGGAATTGTCCTGTGTGTTTGGAGTATATTGATACTCAGGGAGTATTGTAACTGGTACTTCAACTGTGACTCCCTGCGCTAGAGGCCTGGTTCCAAGAAGTGGATGCAATAGGTTCATGAGCCATGTATTGCCCTGTATCTGTTGGGGCAAAACCAGACCTGCTCTTGAATGTACCTATAGATTTACACCTAAAGTAGATTTGATAGTGTTCCTACTAGAGTGCTCTCAGATTGCGGTAACATCTTGTCTTCAAGGCACTCATGGCACCATCTCTGCTTTCCTCTGTGCCAAAATAACTCTGTTGGACACAGTAGGGGGAAAAGATGGGGAGATAGCCTCCACATCATTGTCTTGAAACACCTGCAGGTCTACTGGGAGGAGTTCTTGGTTGAAGGGATTTCAGTTGTGTTACAACCCAAAAGGTGTCAACTTTTTCATGTACCTTAACCCTGCATATATATGTTTACATGAACCTGGACGTTCCTTTGGCTGTCTTTTGAAAGCCTAGAATCTGATTTTATACCTAAAATAAACAAAAATAGTCTAGTCCTTATTGCTGTTGCTCTTACACAGACATGAATTGTACAGTGATGCTTACCTTATTCTGAAGACAGCCTATGGATAGCTCCAGGGAGATAGAGAACACGAGTCACTACTCAACCTGGTGGCAGTGCTGCAATGCCATGACATTTGTGTTGGTCTTGATATTAAGGATTATGTAATTTATCAAATTGTCTATGAAAAAAGAGTGCAACTCATCCCATCTTTGGGAAGGAGAATGATTAAGATCCCTTCCAGTCCTACTTTCTATGATTTTTCCATGAAGATATGCGCTGTGTGCTGGAATAGTCAACAGAAATGTGGAAAGCCTGGGAGGGTATCACCATTTATTTTTTCCTCTGGGAAATCATGGACTTTTATTTTTTTGGCACTACAGCCATTCATTATCCTTGCTTAACCTCCCTCCTCTTTGTCTGCTGTGGGAATCAGCTAGGAGCTGAACAAGATGGCAGAAGCCCTCACACCATTTATATTTGGTGTAACAGCTTGGGACATGTGGATGTTTTTTTCCCCCAAACTAGAAACATGCTGTGAAAGAAGATGCCTGCTAACTCCCTGCCTGCTGAGCCAATGGAGTGAGCACAAGGGAATGTTTGCTAATCTAATGGACTTCTGGCATAGACCCAGCCTTAGTTCCAGCTATGTGGGATGGAACTGTCCCCACTGCTGCTTTCGTTTCGAAAGGGTTGGGTAAAAGGGGAACACTCCCTTCCATGCATTTCATCCTACTGGCAGGGAAGATACATGGAGGTAGTCAGTTATAGAAAGGGGGATGGTTGTACAGCATCCTGGAAAGAGAGTGAGAAGCACAGTTAACATGGCTGTTGATGATAAAACTGCTCAGAATATCTCCCCATGCCTAAAACAGTGGCACTTATAGGGACTCAAATGAAAGTACTGCAGTGCCATGACAAGTGAGCATTTGTTTTCCTAGCCCAAACCTAGGCTGCACCGTGAATGATCTGGGCCAGAGACCTTGCCTGACAGCCTTGTTTGTCATTAGAGAAGGTTGTGACAACATCCATTAATCTTTTTTAAATTCTTTCTTACCCACCTATTTTTTTAAGCAGGGGCTTGTAGAATGAGCAATTTTGTACTATTTCCAATGATCAGTCTCTGTGAGGTCAAGCACTTATTTATTTATATAGGGTTAATATTTGTGAGGCTCATTGGTAAAGTGGCTGATAGCTTTCTGTCCGGTGCTGCTATCCATCTCAGCTGGGTCTTTCAGAGGAGGCTATCAGCTCATGAAGTGAGCAGTGCTTTCTTTTTCCTTGATAATAATTAGAGTGGCTCATCAAAAAGATCAAAATTTCTCCTTCATTAAAATAAAATCACTCACCTGCATGTGAGAAAGCTGCCTGTACCACTTACTGCCACCAAGCAACACTTTTTCCTTCTCCCTTCCACTGAAGAGAGATGCACCTCAAATAGTTTGCCTCTTCTCTGTACGTTGGCCTGGGCACCAAGTGAGGAATACACTTAGTGATAGCCAAACATGACTGCCGTGGTGTAACAGTGGCACATTAATTATCAGTCAGCAATAGTGTAAGCCATGTTTGCTACCAGAATGACATTGTGGTTACTGAGCCCCATGACAGTTCCTGGCAACCTGCTCATCATATGACGTTATCCATGGAAATCCTACAGCTGCCCACAGTGAGCTCAGAGTGCTCCCAATAGAGCAAAGTTTGCTTTGTAGATAAAACATCTCCACAAGTGTGTGTCACATGGTTGAAGGGATGTTGCATGACTCTGAGATGCATTGGTTTTAAAATAAAAAAATGTTAAATATAGCATGATGGCCAAGAATAGTGCAAACTGAGATAATGAATATAATCAGCATGGCGTTTGGCCTTGTAGAGTATTGGCTTAAATATTCATCATCAACACCAGCCTTCATGTTAATGAAAAGTATTAAATATTTGGCTCACCATATCTGGTCAGAGCCATCCTGGATACAATGCATTTAAGCTAACCAAGTGGAATACCTTCTGGAGAGCTACCAGAGAGAAAGTACTACTGAGGGGTCTTCCACTTCTAAATATTAGGTCTGTTGTTGTTGAAGACAGTTGTCTTTGAATGGGTTTTGTGCAGAAATGTTCTTGAGGAGACTCTAGAACTCCACAGATGGGGTACTTTGTGATTTGCAATATCATGGCTTGATCTTTTGACAAGAGGTGGGAGAGACCATTGAGGCCCTCAGCTTCTCTGAGGCAAGGGCAGCAATTTCCCACCCGAGCTCCTGACAAAGCTGGCAGGCTGGAGGTCTAGGCCAGGTCCTCCTTCAAATGGTGAGAATGCATGGAGGGGAAATGTTCTCAGAGGGTGTTTGTTTTTCATAATTGATTGCTTTCTGTGTTTTTTTAAGAGTAAAAGTATTTGGGGTTAGAAAATTCCTGTGGTTCACCACTGTTTTGGCTTTACTGCCATCTAACCCTAAGGAGTTATTTGAGAAACCAGAGCTCCAGGCACCTCTGGAAGTAGCTATCTGGGTGACTGATGTCTCACTAGAGCTGAAGGACTGTTTCCAGGCTGGAAAGGAATGGACAATAGGGCCCCATATTGTCTAAACAAGATAATGTGGCATAAGCTTGGCCTCAGGGCACCCTTGCAACCTTTGACGGTTGGACTAGATGATCTCAGAGGTCTTTTCCAACTTTAATGATTCTATGATTGCAATGAGCTGGTGGCCACCAGAGAGGGAGACAGGACCACTGCTGGACTGTGTTTAATCACTCTTTACAGCTCTCATCAGGGTGTTATCTGAGCACCTTTGTCCTACAGAACAAAGTGCTAAAGGTTGTGCTTCTGAAGTTCATGTACTGTCTCAGAGCCAATAGGACTTCATGTTTCCAACACACCCCCAGGGGGGATCATCTGAGACTGCCAATCAAAGTAAAACAGCCACATGATGCAATGAGTGAGAGAGGGTGGCTGGAGACCTTCCTGCTGGTTGTCATCCAGACCATGTGGACTGTAGTCAATTGCTCCATTGCTATCTCCTCAGAGAGCCATTGTTTACACAGCAGGTAGGTTTTGTCTGGGACCAGCATCTCGTTTCTTCCAAGCAGGGAGTTAGGGATCAAGAAGGAACAGGAACCATTAAAGTGGTACAAAGTATAACTGGGTGTCTTGGCATATGGTGGATCAGATCCCATGTGGTGTTATGCTCTCTGGAATCCTACTGAAATGGAGGAATTCTGGAGGATGTTGGAGGTCTGGGACATTAGTTTCATTCTATGGCTCTTCCACAGACCTCTCGTGATCACCCTGAGCAGGTGATTTGGCTTTTAATGGTGGTTCCCTTACATTTGCATGCTATATGCATGGACAGTTCTTCTAGTCATGTCCAGTAGGACTGATGCAGGCTCCAGGGAGCAACTTCAGTGATTGCTGAGGCAATCCTTTTGGGTTTGCTGTCTCCATGGACAAGGACAACAGTCAAGAAAGGAACTCTTGTCCCACAGATATATTCTCTGTGCCTCTTTCCTCCTTCTTTAAAATGGAGGCAATGCTGCTTTCCTCTTTTCTGTTTAGGTTGTTGGCTTTTTCAGGCAAGGGACATTTCTCACTTTTTATGTTCACTACTTTGTACAATATATGAATGTTGATCTGCTGTTCCTCTTGTTATGTGTATGTGAATGACCCAGGACAAAAGGCCTCAAACTATTCAATAACAGATAGGGCAGACATGCTTTTCAAAACTGCCTCTGTCATCCTGAAGCCAATAGCTTATTAAATTAACTAAAAATTAAAGGGAGAGCAGAACTTAACTCCAAGCAGTGTGCAGTGCACAGTGGTATTGCTGGGGTAGGCAGTGCTGAGCTTTCATGATGTTTGGACTCCATGAGTTCTCTGCCCTGTAGTCTGAAAGATCCTTGGAGGCCACCACAACCCACCAGGGCTGTCTTTTCATCAAGATGGCAGGTGCTGTTTGATTATTACTCATTCCTTTTTTTATTACCTTTGACATGTTAAAATATTGTTTAGTGATTTCCTTCCCTTTGTATTTAAATGTAGTGATTAGAATATCTTCTTATATTAGACTGCAGTTTTACCTGGAAGATGAAAAACACCATGTATTAAATTATAGTGCAATAACTAATGGGTCCTGTTATTCACAGTCTGCATAACTTGTACTTGTGCTTGAAAAGCAGCAAGTTGGACACTCTTCACATATGTACCTGGATGCCTTTGTTGCTCCTACAATTGCATTTCTGGAATGAGCTGAAAGCTCAAAGACCCATGTCCTTGCAGCCGATACCAGCAGAGCCTCTATTTTGCCTCCTGAAGAAAGAAGAAACCCAGCATCCCAGCAAAACCTTATCTGCCCATTTTTAGGAGAAGGTCACAGACTAGGCAGGCTGAAAAGGCCATTCAGCAAAAATAAACAGAGGAAAATATGACCATCTGTGCTCATCTTGGATGAGCAAATGGTATTTGGCGTAGTAATAGTCACAGCTGAGTACCATTACCTTCTGTCCCCTCCAGAGAGGGAGTGTGAACGTCACCATTTAAGCACCAGGAGGTTTTGCAGTTGAACTGGCACTGTGAACTGTGAAACCTTGTCGTGTGAACCACAGCCTTCACTGCACAACTCTCCCTGAGTATTTGTTACTTTTCTAGCCCTTGTGTGTATGTAAAGCAGACAATGTGAACCATCTCTGGTGTAACTCCATCACCTGCTGTGGCTCAAAATTACCCTGAATTTGCCCCAGAGGACTGATGGTGTGGCTTACAGTCACCCCAAGAAGTCGTGAAGCTTCGCATTAGGAGATAACTTACTCAGATACTTATGAGAGAGTTGGTGGCCAAACTCTAGACAGCTACCTTAAGAGCTCTTGTCCTTAACATGTGTTTCCTCCCCTTTATGTGGTTGGTTGGTAAAATGTCATCTTGAAGGAACAGTCCAGAAATAGGGGGAAAACTCCATTAAAAAAAAGCAGAATGGTGTACAAAGTAGGCTCTGATGAAAGATAGCATTTTTTCCTGTGGAGTGATGTTGTGAGGCTATTTTCTGCCTGATTCCATTTAAGCACAAATTGTCATGCAGTTTTGGCTTGCAAGACCAGATGTACTCTGCATTTAACTGATGGACTACAAGCACCTTGGCATGAGGAAAGGGCATTTTTGGTAGCCCACGGGCCCGAGCTCTCCTGGTGGTATTGTTTGGTTCAGCACTCGTCTAACACCTGAATACAAAGTTTGTGGTGTGAAGAGCTAGTCCAACGCTGAGACACCAAGTTCAGCATAGCCATCTTGTCAACTTATTTACACTTTTCTTAAATTCCCAGCTCCTGGAATCACACGGTTAAATCTGACTCTCAAATTTCTTTAGAAGTAGAGAGGAGTGCGATTATAGAAAAACTGTCAGGATGAGTCTTGATCATTCACAACCACATGGAAACAAAATGTGAAGTAAGATAAATCTGTCTGACTTTGAGGTGGCCTGATCTCTGGCTAAGCCCACCTGGCTGGGAGGACTCAAGGTGCAGTTACAGATGTCTCTTCCAGGACTGCTCACCTTTGGCTCCATCAGCTTCTCTGCCCACTCCCGGTGGGTTTACAACTGATGTGGCAGTACCTAGTCACCTGCTTGTATGGCTACATTCTTTGCCAGATTTGTGAAATGAAGTATTTAACAGAAAATAAAATTGACCAAAAAATACCATCATGCCAGCTGGTCTGAGGTGTATATAGCTAATAGCAGTAAAACTGCTCCCCTCCTTCAGCTGCTGACATGCACACCTGATGGTAGATTTTACAGCATCACTAGTGATCACCATGGGCATGGTTCAGTTTCCTAAATACAATATTTAGGCAACTTTTCATGTCACTTGAGGTGCCCTTGGGTAGTTGAGATGTCCTCATGGGTTGGGCAGATGTGACCCACTGAAGACCTTTTCCTGTCTGTAGGGGCACCCAGGTCCAGGTAGAATAAGCTAAGACAGCCCAGATGGCCACAAATACTTAGACACCTAAATTGTACCTGATGTGTCCACACTATTTGCATTGTACCAAAAAAATGGTGTGGCTTTTGAAGTACACAGGCAGTTATATTGATATGAAGTGTCTCGATGTGACTTGGGCATACAGTTGCATTTCCATAGCCAGTGTGTGCAATGTGGTGTTCATAGTGACCATCTGCTGACCACCAGAGGACAAAGATCCTAACCTGGATAGAAGTATATTGGCAAACAGCTCACATCTGGCATAAAGTCTTCCTGGACTAAGTAATTTCCTTGAATATATTTAGATACATTTGAGCCTGGGTTTGACTGTAGGGTGGGTTTGGTTTTTTTTGGGGAGGGGGGGTTGGTTTTTTAATTAGTGTTACATTTGTGTTCTCTGGCCGCGGCACTTTTGATGGAGGACTAGATACCCTAGAACCCAGTTTACTGAGTGGTTGAGCCATGACCCATCTATATTGGCATCAAGGACAGGACATTTTTATAATTGTGCAACTCCATCTGCACTAAAGTGTATGCCAGCAAAATGTAACTGCTTCTAAATGAAAGGATCACACAGATTTGTGTAATATATACAGGGATATAGCACACAGGGACGGGAGAAGTAGTAAAGGGCTTATCTAGTTCCCACCCATCAACTGAGACACTGCAGCTATCCTTGTGCATATTCTTTGCCTATTTCTGTTACAAGACCTGCAGTTTAGCTTACCGCTTTTTCACCGAGACATAAGCTATGGTGCTTAACTCACAACAAGAAGCAATTAGTTACCTTGCCAGTTTAAGATGCTGTAACTCAATTGACTGATTGTGTCCTGGTGTTTCAGACCAAGTCTATCATGGCTGCAAATGTTAACTTAATTTAGGCACTCACCAACTGCTTGTTTCTGGCTGGGATCCAGCTTTCAACAAGCGTTTCAATCCTGAAAGATGTATTCATGGAGGACTGCTAATTTGCAGCTCTATTAGTTAGGACTCCAGCAGGTGCTTCTGCTACAGGAAAGTTTTTCTGCTCTCTGGAGGGGGTATGGGAGAGATACTGGAGCAGCACCAGCCCTCAGCATACCCATCCTCTCTCTGCCATGCAAAATCCAGGGCTCTAAACAGCAGTGCTAGTTGTATAAGCTCATTCAGGTTTCAGATAACTCTTAACAGCAACACCTTTGCATGGATTTGGACTTTGCATGGATTTGCAGAGATTTGGAGTAAAGCTGCATATATGCCTCAGTCAGTTGTGATGTGTAGATATGACTCAACATTGCACCATGCCCTGGCTGTTAAGTTGTCCTCTGGTGAACCAAGAAAAGAGGAGAATTTTGGGATTTAGGCCCCCTCAGCTGTAGCTGCCTGCTTACCACTCGCAGTTTTCCTGGAAGTCACTGAGAACTTCTTACGCCTTGCATGGGGGCTTGAAGTGACAAGTGGCTGGGTGAACCCCCTCGTCAAAGAATTACATTTTAATTTGAATATGTTAAATTACACCTTGAACAGGGAGCCAGAACAGCCTCAAGAGCCTCTGCTGCGAATGCTATTCTGCGGTCACTGCCACCCCCGCAGAGGGTGGGGATTTCTACATATACTTCAAAGATGGGTTTGTTTAGGATCATGTTCTACCATCCAAGATGGACCTTTGCTGAGCTAGGGAGCCATGGATAGCACCGAGGTGCTGGCTGTGTGAAAAGCCTGGCAGCACGATGGGGCAGGATCCAGCCTTCGCGGAGCACATCAGGGCACAGATCCAGAGTCCAGAGTGGCATGGACATGTGGACATTGTCACTGGAAGGAAAGGCTTTCCAAACACACATGCAAAAATGGGATCTTGGGCATAACTGGGAATCCAAAATGGATCAGTGCAGGTGCATGAGCAAAGTAGGAGCAAAACTTCCCACCCTTGAGAAAAGCACCAGGCCCTCTCCAGTAGGTAGTTTTCCACGAGAAAACCACAATTCATAAATCTTAGTCTGTTTCTATCCATGTCCCAGGGTATCCATTGTGTCACGTCTCATGAAAAGGAGAGGAAGATTTGCCTGTCCTGAGCAGTGAGACTTCCACTGCTGCCTTTGGGAGAATCTCTGCCAGAAAATATTTAAGGGGAGTATTCAAAGCAGCAGCAGTTCTCCTAGTGTTTAATTTCTCTAGTGAGAAAAGCACAGGGTGGGCTGCAGATGATCTAAGCATGTCAGTTGTCAGATGAAAGCATTTCCAAATGGCTTTCTGGTTATATTTATGTCTTCTGGCTGAAAATGCATTTGATATTTTTTTTCAGATGAGGACTTTTTTCCTGCCTGTCTTAGAAAGGGAATTTACTGATTAAAAGTCACTGCACTGACAGCACTGGAAATTGAAGTTCCTTTTTTATCTACAGAACAGGTACAGCATGTACGGAGGCAGCATAAACCCAGGCTGCTGATGCATCTTAGCTCTGTCCTGAGCTTAACAACCTGGAAGAAAGAGGGAGTAAGATGGTCCTCATGGCCCTGTTAGGTTGTGCTGATGTTCAGATGGAGAACCCTGGCCTTAAATCTAGGGTAGGAAGTTTTGTTAATGGGATTGTCTGTTCAGCAGGAGCACAGATGAAAACCTCTCTTGGTAGATTTGCAAAGAAGGTAACTGGATAGCTGTCAGTTACTGACAAGCGTTGATCTTCTGAGTTGGATTTGAACAGCTCAATGATCGGCAAAAGACTTTTCCCACTTCTGAGAAAGTTCCTTTAAGCGGAAAGTGGTCTCCATTTGGCTGCAAAGGAGATCCCATTACATACTCACAATGAGGATATCACTTTACATACAGGTCTCATTCTTTTAACAAGCCTCTGAAAGAGATCTTTGTCTTGTGATTTCGTAAGGTCCACTTTTTTTGAAAGATCCGTGCCAACATTAAACATATATAAACTGATTTGGGAAAAATAATTCCACAGCAAGGTAATTGGCTGTACCATGAAAACCAAGGGTTGTCTTACCATTCAGTGTATAGATGCTGTCTCTGCTTGCAAACTTAGACAGCCAATATTGCAAAGGTAGACCTTTAGTAAGCAGACTACATTTTTCTGGCTCTAGCAAGGCCAAAATATCTTGAGAACAGTTTTCTTCTGGTAGACCATCAGAACGCTGAATGTCAAGGTAGTGTACCACATGTTTCTGTATACAGAAACAAAAATCTAAACATGAAATATCTGGTCTTTGACCTTTCAACAGGTATCTGTGTGCATGTAAGAAAAGACAGGGGATGTATGAGGTAGGAGGTATATTTCTAGCCTACTCTCCTTGGGAAATAAGATTTATATGATGGGAAATAAGATTTATATGATTTCCTTGTTTGTATATATATCCCCTTGCTACCTACTAAGCCTGCTGGCTTATTTCAATCAAATTTGTCACAGGTCTCAAGATATTTCATTCCTACAAGTTTCATTAAAATAGTGCAGAAGGCAAACTCTCTTGATGCCTTTCCTAGAGAAAGGTTGTAGTGTGAGCATGGCTCTCCATACACCACAGAATGCCTCCAGAGATGTCAAATTTGTGGGAAAACTGGCTTCACTAGTTCTACTATATGTGGAGTTATTTAGTGAATTATATAGAAAAGTGTCACTGTAGGACCTGCTCTGTATCTTCTTCTGTCCCTGGGAAGGGGTGACTCAGGAGCTAAAGCACAAAGAGGAGATCTAAGCAACATGGATGATGCTCAGTCAACAAATTCATACTGTGGTACCTTAAGGGAGGGAGTGGCTTTGCTTTTCTTTCCTTTAAGTTTCCCATGAATCTTAGTGGCCATGATATCTCCCATGATTACCAGGACCTCATGGGGATATATGTGCTTATCCTAATCTGTTTAGGATAGGTTTCTTACAGTCCTTGGGTAGATGTTTTGTACCAAGGAAACTGTACTTCAACAGGCAATGCAAAATAAAAGAAGAAATGTTCCAAACTTGAAAATGGTAATGCTCCAAAAAACCAAAATACTGAGAGGAAAAATATCCATAGTTTGACTTGCTGGAGAACAGATGCAAGTTTCTGAAGCTTTCTCGCTCAAACATTGAAGGATTTTTTTTTTGCAAAATGTTTCTTTCAGAGCTTTCCTTTTTTCTTCATCTTTTTTTAACTAGCTCCAGTGCAAAGAACATAAAGCAAGTCCTTCAAATGAGTAAATTCATCATTAAACCTGGATAGTGTTCTTTACAGAAGCCATTTTTCTCTTGAGCTGGCCAATTAAGTCCGTGTAATAGGGAGAGGTTTTGGTTGGATAATCTTTACATAGCATGCTGTTTTCATTCTGCCCATTGCACGTTATTAAAAAAAAAAAAAAGTGGTGGTCAAATATCTAACATGGTACCTTGCATACACTGTTGTTGAATTGGAGGGTGAATCTTCTCCTGACTGTAAACAAAACCCTCTAGAGAAAGCTCCAGCTCCAGCCCTAATAGAGGCCACAGTAGGACCTTTGGTGGCTCTGTGGCACTTGAGCCAAAGTATTAATTCTCTGAGATGGCAGCAATTACAAGCAACTATCTTGAGTACGTCCAGAAGGTATATTTGATGGCATTCCATCTCCTTTCAAAACATCTCCCATGTAGGGGACAAACCCCATTTGCCCTAAATCATGGTTTGCTACAGAAGGAAAATTTTGGCAAGGTAGAGGATCTGTCATATGTCTGACTAGAGGCAACACAGCACTGTCTGGGAGCTGTTTTCATGCAAAAACAAAAAAAGTTCCCTAATGGTTAATAATCGTGAGGTGTGGGGAAAGGGGAGAGAAAGAGACCAGCTAAATAGTTTCAGCTACGCAAAATTCATGTGGTCAGTAAATCAGTTAATAAACCTGTCTGTTGGAAATGCCCCAGCTTACACTGATCAAAACGTTCCAGCAGGCAGTGCCTCTGAGACCTTACGGCTCAGCAGAGAATTGCAAACTGTTAATCTGAAAAATATTAAGAAACAAAGCACAAAATAAAACAACCCTCTCCCCCCCAGCCCTGAAGTCAAGTGTCTGTGGTTCTAAATGCACTTTGCCTATGTCACCCTAGCTGCTAAATGCTTTCTATTGATTTCTTTCTTACGATCTTTTTCCCCCTGTTTTTCTTTCTTTTTTTTTTTTTCCCCTCTTCCTTTACATTCAGTCCACTTGCTCTACAGGTAAAATGCATAGCTTTAAACAAAGGCCACAGAGTGACCGTTTGGAAGGTCGCAGCCCTTTCTGTTGTCTGAGCCAGCAACACCTTGGGAAGCAGACACATTTCTGTTGTTCTGGCAGAGGATATTCAGTGCCGTGGCTGAGCAAGAGGTGGGTATCACCCCATATATATGCTTCCATTGCTTCCATCCATCCCTTTGCATATAGGAAGGAGCAAAGCGGGGCATTTCCACCCGCACCACCACCTTTGCCCTGCATGTCTCAGAGACCCCCAAAAGGTCAAACAACCAGATCTCGCCAAGCTGCTGTATACCCTTCTACTGGCTTCACTGAGAGTAAAAATTAGTAAGCATCCCATAGAACTGGGCTCTTTCGGGACCGACACGTATGGTTTAATAACAGGGAGCTTTAGAAGCTTTCACACAGTGGCAATCTAGTTCAAATGACTCTGCGCCCTGCAGCATCCTATAACTGTTTCGTCTTTTCCTTCGCCTGCTTCCCTAGGGATGGAGCCCACAGAGATTTTCCAGCTGTGTGGGAATGGCAGAGAAGCGCTGGTTGAATGACATGCGAAGCAGTGTGCTGCAGTATGGGTTGGAGACTTCAGAAGGGACGTCTCACAGGAGGAATTCCAGCTCCAGAGGCTTTAGTGTCTGTGTGGGTTGTGACTGTTGTTGTTTTCTCCTTTGTTTTCTGCAGCTCACTATATTGTTATAATACTGCAGGGAAGCATGGGAGTTGTTAAAAAAAAAAGTGGTTTCTACCCCCTCCCTGTTTAGGAGCAAAAGGGAATACAATTCCTCTAAGGTGGAGGTAAAACATGGTATGCAGAGGTATGAGCCACCTGGTTTGAGGTACATGGGCAAGCTGCTTTCTCCCCGGTCTGTGCTTTCTCACCATCCATCAGAGTTGAGATCAATTCAAGTGCCTTGGCTGCAAATTTGGTTAGTGAGCAGGCAAACTATGCCTTTGTTCTGATGCTGGCAAACCTCAGCAAGCTTGATTATCTAAAATAAAACCATCTGCAGCCACTCTAATCAATGGCACATGCATAGCAGCAAAAGCTCTAAGCTCATGGCTTGTGTAAAATGTTCATTACATCAGACTGTTGTGCTGCAGGAAAAAATTTATAGGCGAGAGCAAGTGGCTCAGTATTACCCAAACGTGTTGGTGGGACACATGCCCCACTGTGTACGCTGTGACACTTGTCCCTTCCGATGGCTGGTCCAGCGAAGATGAGGCTACTGCAGCTACCGGCTGGAGGAATCACTGCGAATGCCAGGGTCATTCCTGTGACACTGCAGGTCCTGGATTCAGGTGATGTTTTCAGGCAGGCTTGGAAAACAGAAAGGCATCATGAAGTTTGCTCGTATTACTTGTGGGGTGAATAAGATTACACTAAAGATATCACTGGAGTTGCAGGAAATGGGTTAATCTATTTCTCCATGCATTAAACCCCCTGCAAGCTGAAGGCTTGTGTTCAGCTTCTTGTCTTGAGGGTGAAATGCAGCCTGCTGATACCACAAACCATGTGGTTCTAAGTGGTGACCATATTCTGGATTCCAGCTTTTTAGGTATCCTTTCACAAGCTAGAGTCAGTATACAAGGTGGCTTTCCAGTATAGGAGTCGGCAATGCAGTACCTACACATCCCTTGTCCTTTAAATATGTGTGCTAGCCTTGGCCAGAGCACATAGAAAGGTCTTTTCTCCTAAGCAGCTCAATGCAGGTGCTATGTCTAGCTCCAAGAAAGTTTTCTTAAAAACTGATGGCAGATCAAGGCCAGAAATAAGTTCCTGCGCTAGTCCTGTAATTCCCTGTTCCGACAGCCTTGTGCAATGCAGCTAATGATGCACCTGCCAAGACCAAATATTTCCTCAGGAATGGAAAAAAATGTATCACTTCACCACTGGAGCTCACTTACTCTAACGTCATAGAAGTTGTTCACTGCCATCTTTTCCCATTTGCACTTTTCATGTCAAACTATGTGCCAAAATTGACAGGCATGGCAAAGCTGGGACGCTGAATCCGTTATCTTGGCTGATGATAAACACAGCATCTATTCCTCTGAAAAGTATAAAATTCTGGTCCCCCATGGTCTCTTTGGAGCAACATGTAGCTTGGTACTCATTAAAAAATGTCTTTGACTTATCTGTTTCATAATGTTTGAACAAATGCTGAGCCTGGGAGATCCTCTCCGAGTTTGTGATCTGCCTCTTGCAAAACCCACCTCTTTGTTCAGCAGTACTGAAGTGGTGGTAGACACAGTTGCTTTGTATTCTGAGACAGCACTTAAAACTGGCCTTTTCCCTTCGAAATCTGATACACAGGTCAAAGGGGCGACTGGTCACATGGTTTCATTTATATGCGCCTGACAGCTCCCATCCTCTTCTGCATATTCATTGCTGCCTCTTTCACTGCGAAATGATGTACTTGAAAGTCTGCTCCGCATCTGACCACTTTGGGGACTGAGTTACGATAGCAGAGGTTTTTTTCAAATTGTATTAATCTCTACGTATTGAACGTGGACCTGGGCTACAGCGCATTGGTTTCGGGCTTGCATGCTTCTGTTTTTTGAAGGGTTCGTATGTCAGTTTATAGTAAAGTTTGATTTAATCAGACAAAAGTCTCCCAACCTGGAACCAAGTCCTAATTTAGCACACCAAATCCATTTGGCAAAGCACTTAAGCACATGGTTTATGGCAAGAAAGTGCTTAAACTGCTATAGGGTCAACAGGTTTGAAGGATCTTCTTAGGGAGCTCTGCTGAACTGGGTAGGAAGAGTGGAAGAGTGCTACTTCTCCCACCAAAGTTAGGTCACTTAGGTACAATGAAAGCAGTGGTGGGAGCTATGGTGATCAAAAGCAGGCTGTCTTCTTGTCTCTGCTCATGGAGGCCAATGCAATATTTGCGATGAAAGCTTGAAAAGCTTTTTTCCAGTCCCACTGGCTACTGTCCCACCAGCTTTAATGCATACATCCAACTGTCCCACCAGCTTCAATGCACGCAGTGGATGTGAGTACTTTGTAAGTTAATGGCACTGCTGCTGCAGAATATGCTCTGCCAGGGTGAGATCTTCTTTCTCTGGAGTAAATAGGGTAGCTAGATGGAAAAAAAACCCTTCAAGCCTCAGACAAAGGAACAAGTCACCCTGCGATCACCAGTTTGCATCTGTATGAGAACTCAGCCCACAGCAAGAGCAAGGTGATCTGCCAGCTTAACTTCCACTGAGGAGAAACTCAATTAATCCAGGTTGCCTCAGCCTGAAATCGTTCACAGGGGCAGCTATCGTGGATCAGTTAGGCTGAAATTTGCTGCCCTCCAGTAACTTTGCTCATGTTTCCAAGCCCTCAGATTTCCTACAGGCACATATGCAGCTTTGATACTTACTTTTCTGTAGCACTGTTTGACCATTCATCAAAGGGAGATTCTGAATTTGACAACAGCACTCAGCAAGGGTGTGAATTTCCAAGTTTTACACTCATATGTGCAGTTCAAAATTCATCCTGCTCTTGGTTAGTTACATAAGGCTTTCCAGGGAGGGAACAGGAGGGTTACCTTGACGTTCCTACAGCGAACCCACACAGCATGAGCTGCAAACTGTGACTGCTCGTAGCGTACTGCTCAAATGATCCGCAGACTGATTATGATTCACCGACGAAACCTGCAAATAATTTTAGATGAAGAGTCCAATCAAGAGTCTATTTGCAGACAATTCACAAACACAAAAAGAAGTGAGATTCATTGGATAAATTATGCATTATGAATTATTCATCCAGCTCCAGTTAATGAGGTAAATGGTACTATCAGTGTTTAAAGTTAAGCTCATTTGTATATATTGGGCAGATCAAGGCCGAAGTAAGAGATGAGGTTTTGGGGGAATAACCTGGGCTCCACAGAGTTCAACTGCAGAACTACTAACTACATGTACAACCAGGATTTCATCCTTTGATTTGAACGTAATGGCTTCTCTGTGCTCTTGAGTCAGATGAGCAAAAGAAGGTATTCCTAATTCCAGGTTTGGATCTCCACATTAGATGCCATTCTATGGGGCTTGCAGTGAAACCAAGAAATAAAACATCAGCAAGGAACGGAAACTTGAGGTATCTTCTTTCAAGATTTTGTGCTGTATTTAATATGGGGGTTGGCCTGAGCTGGAAATCTTGGGTCTTGACTGATTTTTTGCAAGAGTTAAATGATATCCAGGCATCCATCTGTGTTACAATACGGAAAAATTCCATTGAAGGAGGAATCATGAAAATTTGAGAATATTCTAAAGCTTTCCTGTTTAAATGAGCTTACTGTGACCAACATTTTAAGACTTCCATGCTTAAACCTTGGCTTTAGACCAGCAAAGCACTTAAGCACATGCTTGACTTTAATCACATGAGTAACTCTACTGAAATCAAGGGGAATACTTCTACGAGCAAATGTATATGTAAGCATAAGTCCATTCAGAAAATCCAATGTGAAAGGTTTGGTTTTAACCACTCAGAGATTTAATCAGAATTAAATGAGAGGTCGAGTGGATATTAATTTCTTCCAAAACATATTTCTTTAAGAGACTCAAGATGGATTTAATACCTTCATTGAATCACCCAAGTTCGAAAGTTTTCACTTTTAATCTTCTGCAACCTCGAGCAGAAGAATTCAGGGAATTCTTCATGGAATGGATGATTACTTTATTGGAAAAATCTTTAATTCCAAACCTAGCTTTTCCTTTGTACTTTCAAATTTTGATTTTTTAAAAAATAATTTGTATTTGTTCTAGGACTTCACATTTTTAATATGAAATGACATTGTCAAGAAACAGTTTTTTGACATTACTACACTAAATCTTTAGCAGGTAATGCTTGAAATTACAGGCCCCAAATCGCAGTAAGTGCTATTTACTAACATGATAATTGTGGAACATTCGATGATGTGTTAAGTACCATGGAGTGGCAGTATAATTACAGTACATGGCACGTTACAATATAAATATAAAGTAAATACATGATTATTTCTGGCTTAGGTCACATGGTAAATACTAAGTGCAATTACAGCACCAAGTAATCTGCAGAAACGTGTAATTACTCTCGGGCTCAATTAATTTACAAATCCTTGTCCAGCTTTTCACACCACATGGGTTGTGGAAACTGTGGAAAACAGATTATTCATGGCTGCAGTGGCCTCCTTATTACCACAGCCAAACCTTATATACGGATGATGGCTCCTCTGCCCTCTCCTGTGTCCCAGAGGATGGAGGTGAAGGTTGGCATTATCAAGGCGGCACCATGTAGCCAGATGTCCATGGAAAGCTGGGCCAAGAGCTCTCTCTAGCTCATTTGACAAACTCAGCTGATGTTACCTAATAGTTTTCATCTTACCAGTGTTGCTTTAGTGAGATCATCTTGCCCCACTTTTGAATCATCCATCAGCAGCATGGACTTTGTCTTACCCTGCATCCTGGAAGTCGAAGGCTATGGCTGATTGCTGCTTGTCATGCACTGGTCCCGGGCTGATCCAGGAACCTGCCATTTAGTAATCTCTATTCAAATTCCTCTGCTCTATTAGCTAGTAGGTATGCGGGGCTGAGTGGGATGGCTTGGATGACACAGCCAACATCTCCCCAGGTTCAAGAGCAAGAGATGGCAGTAAAATGACCCAGGGCATATGAAAATTCTGTACACCTAAGAGAGAGCAGACATTTGATTCAGATGGTGTGAAACAGTCTGTAGACAGTTGCAGTGCATGATACTTGGAGAAAAGTCTATCAGAGAAAGGAAGAAACAGAAACATTTTAAAGTCACCACCAGAGCATGATTCTGTTTATCCAGCCAAGAGGACAACACAGTGCCTTGGACATCATCGGGGCCTGTTCTCCCAGGCACCTGGGGCCTCAGAGAAGGTGATCCCTGCTGTATTTTGCTAGGCAAGATTATTAGTATTAATCTTGCAGTCTGTCAACAGGATCTGAACCTGGAACCTTCACTGTTAAAGCCCAGATCCCCTGAGATAACATTAATGGCTGCAGCTGTTTGCCATTAGCAAGTCACGCTGTCTGGGGACTGCTTCTGGGGTAGCTGGGATTTTGGTTTGTTTCTTTTAGGGTCAGCTGCGAAGCATTTGAAGTAGAGATGGGAGGTGGGGAAGGGAGTCGGACGCAGCAGGCAGCTGCCGTGATCTGTACCGCTTCAAAACGCATGGGAGGTGCCAGCTCCCAAGTTGAGGCGGCTGACACTTGATGGGGTCTGATGAAAAGAAAACTTCCTGAACCCAGGATGAGCATCTCCTGAAGCTTTGAAACTCTTTCGACACTTGGGTGCAGGAATATTCCAACTGCAGAAACAGGCTCAGGTCGGCTAAAGGGCAATGTGGCTCCAGAAAGACTGCTGCATTTTGGCTCCCCTCAAGAGCTAAACTGACGTTTCTTGTCTGAAACCTGCTTTCCTGCCCTCAGCAGGCCAAACACCACTTCCAAGCCTGGGGAGGTGGATCATCCCAAGGCACAGGAAGCAGCCCACGCTGCGCTGCTCTGCCATGGTCCCCTCACGCTCCCCTCTCCCAGCAAGGGGAAAGGCTGTGCTGCTGAGCCAGAACACTGGAGTAGGGATGAATGGATGTGATTGCTCAGCATTTTTGTTTTATCCTTCTACACTGCCTTCTGTGGTGCTTTTCTTTGGCTTGTTCAGTCTTATTGGTTCAGTTTTTCTGCCTATCTCCCTTGGCCAGAAGAGAGGGGGAAATAACAAACAGCCTGAGGAAATATTTTCAGTTGCATTGCACAGGGATAGTTAAATGGAGCCTTGGGGCTAAAACACAGGAGAAATAAGAGAAACACCAATGATTCCGATTTAACCTCAAAATGCATCAGTATCTTCCTAGTAAAACCATTGAACACTTCTCTGAGGTTCCCAAAAGTTTGGATAATATCTATGAAGAGGTGTCAGATTAAAATTTCTGCTTTGCATTAGGCTGGAATATATAAGTGTATATTATATGATTACAGTGTCAAGAGAAACTCCAGAGCAAGAACCTTCTTATTTGTTGCACGCCATTTGCTTACCATGAAATACGAAATGCACTTACACTGTGCTACAGCCTTGAGAAATCATTATAAAAATCTGTCATTGCAAGCAAAGACTCTTGCTTACTCTAACCACAGCAAAAGCAGTAATGAAGACATGAATTACGTGTTACCTAACTGAAGGGAAAAGTTCCTTGCCCTAGTTGAACAGACTAGTATAATTTTTCAAGATGCTGTGTCTAATGCTAAGTGTCTGAACACTCTCAGGTTGTTTAGAATCAATTGGCTTAAATCTTATGTAATGAAAGTGCATTTGCCAAATAGGCTCAAGCTTATTGCCATGCAAATTAACATTTGCAGGGACAAATTTCTAAGTCCTGCCTCTCTTTGTTGCTTCTAAGATGTTATGGATACAATTTTGCACTTGCAGTTATGTGTGGGTGCAGTTCGTGTCATTTAAACTTCTAATTACAGCATCTGATTGCACCCACGTATCTTATCAGCTAGTTAGACGCGTCAATGACACGCACCATAACTGCAAATAACTGGGGGTACAAAATTGCACAGGCAATTATTTGCACCTACTGAAGGAGAGAATGGATATAAAGCAGGCCATTAAAGTGTTTAAAATACTTTTCTTACAGTAGCATAAACCACTGCTACAGGGGATATTACCTGCAGGAACGTAGAACAAACATTAGGCTGAATTTTGAGCAGCAGCTGGGTTGGCTTTGTAGCACAAATCTAACCAAGGTTCCCTTTATGGGTACAAAGTGTGTCAGCCAGGTCTGAGTTTACTTACCTGGCCGTCTCTCTTAGCTCTGCTCAGGATCCTGCTAGTACCAGCACTGAAACACTTTCTTCAGTCCAGCTGAAGCCAACAGCGATGCCCATACTGCACCCTTTAGAAAATGTGCTCTGGCAATGTCTGAGCCGACACCTGCAAATTCACTGTGAGCAGTCTGGGTTTTTAGAGCAGCCTCAGGGCTTCTCTGAGCAGCCAGAGGAGATGCGTCGATGGGGCTTATGCTCATGCTTAAATTGAAGCTTGCAAGAGCTCTGCTGAATAGGGGCGTAAGTGGAGTGAGGACAGTTTAAACAGAAAGAAAATTAAGCTTTACTCAGGATAACAGAAACAGCTTCATGACCTTCCTATTATTAATCCAAATAACAATTGTAGTCATCTTTGGGACACATTCCGCTGCCCTGATATCTGTGATCTTGCCATTATTTCCTGGAACTCTCAGGAGGTGTCACCAGCATCATGGCAAAACGTAGCAAATACTGAGTGATTGTCCTACAGCTTTGTGCTAGCCCAACTCGCCGGTACTTGGCTTAGAGACTGATCGTCTACTGGTGCAATGTGGAAGGATGGTCCTTCACCCAGAAACCTTCCAGGCTGGTTTGATTCCCTGTATCGGGCATGGGACATGCAAACAGCATTTGCCCTCATAGATTCGTGAGTGGCTGAGGGTAGTAGAGTTACTAACAAGAGGTGAGATACTGGTGGTTACAATTTGAGACCAGCATTGTGAAACCAGATCCGGTTTAATGTCTCTTTTTTTTTTTTAATAGGTGTCCTTCAAGTAATAAATGTCCTCACTCAGTAATGGTGTACATTTTACCAGGGATGTTTTGCTGTCTGCATTGAAGTCTCCCACGACAGCCTAGGTGTATGTGCCTTCAGATTTTTTTCCCCTATCACAAACACTTGCAATTATTCAGAATTAGATCCGAGCTTTGCCAGGCAGCTGGTAACATTACAGGAGCTAAGCTGGAGGGGGGCTGCTCTTAGAAAGGAGCGCTCTCAAAAGTGGAAGACATTAGGGAGCACAAATATTTACATCCACACAGATACCAGTGGTGATGAAGAGGTCATACCTTGGAGCTGTATGATATCAGCTTCTTGGAGTTTGGCCCTGATTCTTCTTTAGAAAGGAAAGGGAAAGAAAGGGAAAGGGAAAGGGAAAGGGAAAGGGAAAGGGAAAGGGAAAGGGAAGGAAAAAGCCAGAGGGGAGAAAAGGTTCAGAATCAGTGAATTCACAGTGTAATCGGTAATCTAATTGAGGAAGGTGCTGATTGTATTCAGAAATGTAAAACTGCAACTGAAGAGCCATCCATGACAATTGGAACATTTTTTTGCCAGGGCTTTTTTTGTGGTTAAAATTTNGGAAGGGAAGGAAAGGAAAGGAAAGGAAAGGAAAGGAAAGGAAAGGAAAGGAAAGGAAAGGAAAGGAAAGGAAAGGAAAGGAAAGGAAAGGAAAGGAAAGGAAAACCTGGGAAGATTGTCCTCTGTTCTCATTTACCCTGGGGTAAATCCAGAGCAAATTCAATGATCCAAATGGAACTAGTCCAGATTTCCGCTGGTCTAAATGAAAACATTGTTTTGTATATACTAGTGGGGAACTCTGCCTCCTTCAATACCATACTTTTAAGTTTTGCTGTCACCATGGGACGCTGAAGTTTTATTTTTTGGCTTATATTTTACTCATGAAGGACTTAATTGCTTCAGCTTCCTAGAAATCATTGCATGATTCAAGTTACTCTTTTTCATGGCTCGTTCAAAAGCTGGGCTTAGTTTTCACCACAACCGCTCCCTACTCTAAAACATTATTTATATCCATAAACTACTGCATGTAGGGAACAGTTAGTGGAGAAGTAAAATAAACACAGCATTGCCTTTTAGCTGGAGTTGCACTCTGCTCCCCAGAAGGGATAACATTTATAAATCAAACACGGGTTTAATTAACCTTCCGTCTCTGCACAGGATTATGAGGGCGGGCACAGTCACACTGATTTGAAGATGCAAGGTGCTCACGTGACTACTTCACAAAATTCCAGGGATTCAAAACAATAAAATAAAGCGTGGTTTAATAAACTAAGGTCTGGGTTCGGGGCTCTGCCAGTGCTGGCCCAAAGCCATAAGAGCCACGATGAAGTTATCTCAAAGCAGTGCGAGAGCAGAACATGATGCCCAAAGTGAGTATTTCTGTTTTTTCCAGGGCAAAAAAGATATTTTTTTTTCCCCAGATGAAAAGACAGCAATATACATTCTGGCATTTGAAAGGGGTTTGCATATACTTTACCATCTTGCAGTCTGCAATCATACATACTTATCCTTAACCTGTCATTTCAGTGAGTGACACTACTGTAGTCAGAACCTCATTTCTCCCTATTGAGAGAGAGAGAAAAAAAAAATTCTTCTTTGCTTTGATAAAATGCTGTATCTTAGTTGAAAGGCATCCTTCCTGGGAAGCCCCTCTTTGTGCAAGTAGGCAGTTCAGTAACCATTTGTAGCCTAAAATTAACAGTTAATATAAAATCAGTCAAAGAGTATAGCAGTCCCTTTTGCAATGAAGTTAATTAACCACATTAATCAAGATTTGGGTGCCTTTTGAGAAGGAGAGCTCTAGCTCAATCACAAGGTGTGAGTGTTTGATGCAAGAAGCATGGGGTGCATTTCTGGGTCTATCGCAGTAGGGTTGCTATGTTCAGACTGATTCCTGTGGCCTTTAAACTCCAAATCTGCCAGCTCTGCCTGTGCTAGGAACACTTTCCAGAACATTTGTGCTATGGATAGCATCGTTTGAATCACATTATTTCTAGTGGCAAAAGACATGTTATCTACAGGTGACCCCCTTATATTCTTATTTTCATTGCTGTGTCTGTTACAGCTGCTGGTAGCTCAGGCTGCACGAATTCTGCAAGCTTTGCTAGCCCAATGCAGGGAACTGGTGCTAGCAGGGGAGGAGATACAAGAGCTTTGTCTGATGTGAATGGGGCATGAAATTTCTAGAATCTCACTGAAGAAGTCTGTAGATGAAGATTAACAATGATAGAAGTGTCAATCTCAGTCTTCCGATTGACCCAGAACTGATTTCCACTTGGCAAAGCCTGTTACCTTTGCCCAGAAGCCCTGATCCGTGGGATGGCTTCATTGCTCCACACCCACTGGTGACAACACTGGTATCAGCAGGTATCAGCTTAGGAAAGCATTCAGCGCTTCCTGAAAGCTCTGGCAGGGCAGATGGCACTTCTTTTTGTAGAAAAACACAGTGATGCCTGGGAATCAGGCAAAAAATCCGGGTCTTGGTCCCCAAGGCTAGGGAGAGCCCCGGCACTGAAGGGAAGGAGCGGGGCTGGTGGTGGGTGAAGAGGGATTTGCTCTTGGGGAAGAGCTCAGTTCTGCCCTGATGTCCAGTTGGAGGGAGATAAGTTGTTTCTAGTTCCTCACTATTCCCTTTTGTTAGCATTTAAACGAAAATCCTTTTGGGCATTTCACTGTGGCTTTTATTGCACTAGCCTGGCAGGGCACAAGACCAACCTTGCTTGACTGATCTCTGCTACTGAGGGCACAGGGCTGCTGGTCAGACACCTGAGTGCAGTTCCTAGCTTTGCTGAAAGGATTTTTAATAAAGGTTTCCCCTTTTCAGTGCTTCAGTTTCCTTCCTTTACCCATTGCAATGCTGGTGGTTACGAAGATTTTGAGGTGCATCTAACTGCTCCCACTGGACGACCCTATTGTCAGCTGAAGCTCCCAGCCTCCCTGCTGAGTCAAGTATATGATATATACATGGGTGTGCTGCAGGGCACAGAGATAAGACATTGGTAATCCAGACGGGAGTGCAGATAGGGAAACCACTAAACAAATTGTTCTGCAGTGCACGGTGCACACGTGTGTGCAAAGAACATGTTAACTCTAGCTCCATTTTGTGTTTCTTCTCCCCAGTGAGCATTACTGACGTCCGATCTGTGTTCTTTGCTTGTTATTTCCAAGGAGTTATCAAGTTTAAAAGCTGTCTTTTTCTGTCTTACAAGAAGGGTATGCTTGAGCCTGTTGATTAAACACATCCCTTGCTTTTCCCTGTTCAGGCACAAATTTCCAGACTCAAACTCTGAATGTAATTTCTATTCCTCCCACACCATGTGCGTGTTGCAGAATTTTACCGTCACGTTCCAAATCTTGCAGTAAAAACTTTTCCAAGTTATTAACAGACAGGATGGGTACTTCAGCTTTGACTACTCTGGTCTTTTGGATTAGGCCGGGCTCGCTATTTATTTATTTATTTATTTAAATGAAGGATTCCAGCCTTTGGAGATCTGGAGAAAAATAGGTTGAGGCAGATTTGTATGGATCAGTCACACTTCTTTGCACTATGCTATCAACGAAGTTAAACACAACATCCTAGATGACCTTGTAGATGTTTATATACCAAAATGTCTAAGCATGTCATTCAGGTGAAAAATGGCAACCAAAAAGGTACTGAAACTATCTGATGTTATTACAGTGTGCCTAGCAAACTGTGTATTATGGTGCCTGTGTTGCTTTACCATTATACATGTGTACATGGACATGACAAAGTGCAGTGCACACGTTATTTTTAATTCATGGAAACATTAGCTGGGAAGCCATCAGGCACAGGGCAAAACTTGCAATGTGCATGCCTGTGAGAAGAGAAATGATTGACTGATTTGCAGAGGACCTTTTAGAGGCTTAAAATAATTCTCAGGGCCAGGCTGTGAACCTCATTCTCCAGGAGATCCAACACTATTCACACATGTAGCCTCCTTGGCTTCACTGGAATTACTCATGGGAACGCTCACCAGTGGGAGTAGGTGGTGCACAGTCTCACTGTAAATGCTTGTTTCCCTGGGTTTCTTGCAGCCAAGCAACACTGGTAATTATAGTCACCCGCAGGTTTGAGACATGTAAAATGAAGCACTCCGCAGCCCTTCCTGGAGTGACTATACTCCTGGAATTCCAGTTCCTGCTATTCTGAACACGGGCTTCAGGATGCTTTCCTGCTTCCCATATTCTGTCTGGACTCTGGATTTTCTTTTTCAAGCCATGGCTTTGGGTCTTTTCTGATTTCCAGTGATGGATACTGGGAGATGGGAAACAAGAGCTTTGCCCTCGGTACTAACCACATGCTCTGTTGTGTGACCCTAAACATGGAGTATGTCACCATGGCATCTGCACCCTCCTTGCATCCTGTTTGTGGCCCACCATAGCGCAGTTGCTCTGGGGTTTCCTTATGAAGAATGACAGGAGCCTCCACTGTGTGATTTATATCTTCAGTGGGCTGAATGCTCTCTGGAAATGCCTCTCCCTTGAGTACAAGGGACAATGAGTGTGACTGTGTTCAGGCTGCACTCAGATGCTTCATGGGTCTCATAGACCCTGAATGGGCCATCCTGATGCTCACAAGGACCCTTCTATTGGTGTTGCCGAGAAAGAAGAAAAGCAAGAGTTATCCATCCCTTACCTGCATTTCAAATGTGTGCAAGAACTGGGCATTCTGCATCAGATAAAATGAACTTCTGAGTTCAGGATGGTGGGGAGGCAGGGTGCTGGGAAACCAGTGTGACCCTTAGGCAATGACTGGAGAGAGGAGAACTGCACCAGCAGCGTCTGTATCACCACAGCCCAGAGTGGCTGAGCTGAGAAATCTGAACACCATCAGAAGAGGGCTTCTGTGAAGTGTGTCATTGATGGCAACCCCCCTGATCCTGATTCTGTGGGGCTCAGCACAGTAGGGAGTAATTTGGAGACAGGGTTGGGGCACCTCTGAGGAAGTGGCAGAGCTGACACTACTCCAGAGAAGGCCACAGAGAGCAGCAAGCCCAAAGCTGGGTTCTGGGAAGGACCCTTTATTCAGTTCTTCAGCTGGCGATGGTGCGGAGCTCCTGGGTCTACAGTGTCCTGTGGAGCTGGAGCCGGAGCTGGGGCCAGGGTGGAAGTATCTGGGGGATGACATTACTCTGTTAGCTTCTCAAGACTGAAAGAAGACTAATGCAAAGACTGTTGCCAGGACATCCTGGAGTAAGGGTCTTCAAATGAGATCATGTTCATGATCTGCTCAGTGTTGTGTTTCCTAACTTGACTCTGTTTTTCCACATCCTACCACTATTATGACCCCCCAAAACTGTTCCAGTTCTTTCAAATCTTTGCACTTAGTACTTGGAAATAAGAAAATATTGCATGTCTGAGAGTCTCCAGGAGGGAAATTTCTCTTCTGGAATTGTACTGTGGTTGCTGATGTTTTTCTATACTTCTAGTGAATATATTCAGCCACCCTGAGTCTTTGTGCTGAAGTCACTGGCCACCCCAGCCCCATCCTTCCCAGGACAGCAACCATTCAGCTGCAGGAGTTATTGGGGAGGACTAGTTGGGGAGCAGATGGAAACCGTGTGCAAATCCTCAGCTATGCTCCCGCCTGAGCTTTGGGCCAGAATCAAATCCTGTATTTGAGCAGCCTTCTGGCTGTGGAGGTGGCATAGACAAGAAGCCGTGCAACTCAACTCACAAAGCCAGAAGGCAATAGCAGGAAAGATTTCATCACTTCCCCTTGGAAATCTCCACGTTTCTCTTCTCTTTATTCTTCTTTTCCTTTATGCTGCTCTCACCTCCCTTCACAAGAGTACTGTGTGGCAAAGGGGTGAATATCTTTGATACTTTCTTCCTATCAAGCTGCAGATATGATGAGAGGGAGATTCACCACAGTCTAGATTCACCCATCAAACTTCAGGCATTTCACCAAGGCTCCTAAATTAGAAGCCTCATTGTACTGACTTACTGCTGTTTGTGCCAGCAGCATCTTGAGAAATGGAGAAATACTGGCATCTTGAGAGCATGATTCACCCTCCTCAGATGTGTATCCCTCTCCTGAGGTGTCTCTCTCTTCCCTGTGACTGTAGCTGGTGCCCAGATAATGACAGTCCTAACTTCAGTGTCTCTGCCTACTATCAGGTGAGATGCATCTGAGCCCAAATGCCAGATAAGCAAAACAGCCTGTCAGAAGTACAATGGGGAATACGAACAACATGACTGATTCAATCTCCTTGTGAGAGGAAAAAAAAAAGTTATCAGAACTCTTTAAATCTGCTTCTGGGATGATGTTGGTCCCTTTTTTTCATCTACCCCCTTGCAATAACCTTCTGGTAATCCACTTTTAGCAAGAGCAATGGCATTTTTTTAGTGCTCACCTCTCAGGACAGCCAGGGAAAAGCACTCCCACTCTTCCCCACTGCTGACAGATGACATGCCCACTGAAGAAATCAAAACAAGTCAAAAAAAAAAAAAAACCAGATTAAAAAAAAAAAACACTTTTAGATAAAGTTTAAAATAAATGGTTGCTGCTTTACAGGAAAAGGACCTAATAGGAAATATAAAACCTCTTGAATGACAAACCAATATCTACCTTGCCAGCAGGTACCACTTTCCCAAAATATTGATGTTTTTAAGCCTTAACCCATCTGCGAAAGGTGATAGGACACTTTGAAAAGGAAAACACTGCTCCAAGCTATTGGGGGTAAAAATGGAATGGAGTATGTTAGCAAGATGTGTTACCTGTCTTCTGACAGCTAATGTATCTTTCTTCACATTGCTGTGCCTTTGTCCTCTTTTGCTGCCAGATAAAAACAGAATCATTACGGATGTCCCCAAAGACAGCTTGGTAAACATGTATGATAAATTAAGTTCTAGATTCTCCCGGCAGGACCTTGGCACACAGTCCATATGGGGTCCCGGTACATCTGCTCCATGGCTGTGTCTGGAGCCAGTGAGAATGGCAGGACCTTAGAATGAATAAGGGCTTTCTGTCTTATTTGTAACAGTTCACTCTTTTGCCATTTTTAAGGCTTTTCCACTTGTGTGCATGATCTGCCAAAGGCAAGGTGGCTTTGCCTTTTGAAAGACACTTAGGCCATTTAAAACAGAACTGGTGAGCCACTCGGGTCAAGACACCATCCATGCAAAGTTATGCTCAGAGGAAAGCAAGACATCAAACGGAAAAGATGGTTTGGAAGAAGTGAAGGGAAAGCACACTGGTTTGCAGCTAGAGGCAGAAGAAGAGGACATACTATCAAGACTAAAAGAACTAAGTAACTAAAGAAAAGAGAAGTAAATTTTTTTTAAAAAAGCATTTACTTGTGTGGTGGTAGGACAGCGTGAAACCTTATGAATAAATCATTCAGAAGAGGATAACATGAACTTAACCATTCACCAATGGTTTTGCATCATTTTGTTGCATTGAATATTAGGGTTCAGGAAAGACAGAGGAAGAAATAAGCTATGCCAACAGAAGTGATGACTCTGTTTTCAGGAAAAGTTGCTTTCAGTATCTTCCCACAGAGAACTGGTTTCAGCTGCATTTTTCATTATCCACCTGCACAAGTTTTTCAAGCAATTTGTGCTCTGTGATTTGTTCTGCTGCCTGCTTGAGGGCATGGTCCCTGGTCACAGTCGTGTGAGACATAGGAAAAGTAAACGGTCCCTTAATGAGATATAAAGAACATTCCTGGCTTGTTTCCACCCAAGAGAATTGAACTGTGGCCTTGCAGGTCACCTGCTGCAGTAGGACATGTATGTTTGGGTTCACTTTCCAGCTCCACTACAGATGTCCTTTGTAATCCTGAGAGACTGACTTTGGAGCATTTCTGGAAATCTATGCTATTTATTAGATCTACTGAACTGATTTTATCAATCTTTTCTGGCCTTAAAATCTGTGCCTTGGCTTTATGCTCTCATATTCCTTTCTTAAACCTCCCTTGGCCTGCACTATAGGGTAACACATAACCATTCTTCAAGCTGGATTGACTTTACCTTTATGGATATGATCAAAATTCTCAGCAGGGGTAAATCACCACTGCTCTACTGTAGGGAATAACGTAAAAGTAAGCTCCCTTAAATGGATGCAAATCAAGGCTAGTTTAAGACAAGTTAAGTAAAGAATTATACTGGTAGTAAAGTAAATATGGAGAAAGAGGAAAGAAAAGAATGCTTTTTATTACCAGTTGTTGTGGTTTAACCTCAATCAGCAACCAAGCACCATGCAGCCACTTGCTCACCCTCCCCCTACCCTGGTGGAATAGGGGAAGAGACCCAGGGAGGAAAAAAAAAAACCAAACTAAAACCTGTGCGTTGTGATAAAGGCAGTTTAATAGGACAGCAGAGAAAGAGAAAATAATAATAAAATAATATACAAAACAAGAGACACACAAAGCAACTGCTAACCACCCAATGCCCAGCCTGCCCCCAAGCAGCAATCACTCCCTCCCCTGGCCAACTCCCCCAGTTTACATACTGAGCTTGACATCAGGTAGTATGGAATAGCCCTGAGGCTAATTGGGATCAGCTGTCCTGCCTGCATTCCCTCCCAGCTTCTTGTGCACCTGGCAGAGCATGGGAAGCTGAAAAATCCTTGACTGGTGTAAACAGCTGAAACCAGGACACCAGTAGACAATGGTGTGATTATGCTTTAAGTGGACTTGCTTATTTTCAACCTTGTCCCCTTTATGATGCTAATTCCATCTTTGCAGAATGCACATAAACCTGCAGCAGTTCAGGAAGGTCCCTTTCATGTCCAATCGTCACTGCATTACGAAGTGCTTTTAGATGCAAGATGGCAGGAAATCCCTTCACTGGGAAGTCTTTCCATTACATCCTGACTCTTGTCACATTTCGTTGAAGGCAGCAATTCCTCCACCTTCTTCCCAGAGGCCACCTACAAACTTTCACCAGCTCAGCTATCCTGCTACCTTCCTGCTCTCCCTTTGCAATGAAGCTTCTGCTTGGCTCATATTTGCTTGCCCATCTCACAGACTCTCATATTACTGAGCTGCTCTTGAAGAATGACCGTGAGAAACCCTTCCATTAATATATTGCCACCTGGTCTCTGAAAATCTTCTCGATATCTGGTTTTCTTGTAGTGTCTGTAACTTTGCTTTCTGATTCTCCTCTTCCAGCTTTTCACAGGTCCTCAAGACCTTTCCTTTCCCTTTTTATATCTCTCCATGACAAGTTTCTTAGCTTCTGGGGGAATAAATTAACAATGCAAAGCCTCTCACAGTGGATGTCAAGTGATATTTTTTTTTTCCTTTCAGCCTCAATCTATGACTTAAAAAGAAGCTCCTGTGAAGGCTACAATTCCCGCTAGAAATGCAAAATTATTCTGAGCAGCAGGGCAGACTGGCCACTGATTGTGGTTTTAACGTTTATCCACACACACACACAATGCTGTCCTGGAGACTGCTCCTTGTACACATCCAAAGCTCAAGCTAATCCTAATCACAGAACAAAGGGCCCAATATTGCAGAAGAACAGATTTTTAAAGACATTTTGAGGATACAGTCTTAAGACAATGCTTGGTAACTGAGGAAAGATCCTATCTGAAAGTGGTTGTGTTTTGTACTAACAAGAATAGCCATATATGAAGGTATGGCTGTACTGAGTGTCTGACTAGCAGCTTTCCATGAGCTTTGGTTTCTACCATCAGGGATGTGATCTTAGAGACATGATTTGCAACAGTGAGAGACAGTCAGTCGCTATTACATGACCATCTCAATTCCGGGATCTATAAAAGACTGACAAATCAAAGTCTATGTTTATAGCTAGGAGGGGGGAATGGGGCTTAAAATCCACAAAAGAAAACCTCTGGGAGTGTTAGCATCCCTGAGTTAGTTACAGAGAGGTGGAAAAGAGTGGGACAGAGCTCAGAAAGGACTGGAGTCGTCCACACTTTGGTCTACTGTCTGCTTGGCACCTGCATTAACAAGTAAAAAAACCACTGAATGATCTTTTAAAAAGAGGAAGAATTTATGGGTAAGTGGCATTATATCCTCCTATTTGTTCTTAATGAGGTCAGAACATGTTTAAAAATATTTCCTGAGGGGTCTTTTCTAATGTGTAGTGTATGTGTTTAGATCACAGAATGGTCAATGAAATCTACAGTTTTCCATCCCTCAGTGGTTTTTGTTTATTTAGAGGCATAGGCAGTTCCCATGAATACTGTGCCTTTTGGGCTGACTCCATGCCAGAAATATTTACATATTGTGATTTCCATGCTGTATTGCCTTGAGAAGCTCAGCCTCGATTATCGTCCCCAGGTCACGTACAGCCCTGCTCTGGGAGAAGGCAGGGAGCTGGCAGTACTGACCATTGGGAGACATTGGGTCTCCTGCTTTGTTGTTGATTTTCTGCAGCAAGCTGCTCACCATCACTCATATTTTCTGGTTTGCTTTTCCTGTCTACTACTGAATATAGTCACTGAAGTCTAGACTGATTTCTGCCGAGACCATAAGTTCATCAGGACAGGGCTGGTGTCTCACGGTCCACGTATACTGACCTTAAAACAGCTGGCACCTGCCAAGCGCTGTGCTGTGGTGCCTGGGATTGCCTTGACCTGACTTGTGCTCCTTTTCCTAGTGCCTCTGCCTGCCTTTCTACAGACCCTTTGGGATTTGACCACACGGAGTGTGTAGGCTTAATTAAAATTAGCTTAAAAACAGAAGCAGTTGAAAAGATGCAAAAGATGCCGGGGACACAGCTGGCAAATGCAGAGCCTCAAGTTAAACTGAATTTTAAAAAAATAGGTTTAAATCCACTGAGAGTATCTACACAAGGGTTTCTACCAGTTTAAGTTAATTGGTTTAAAAGAATGTTTTTAATTAATCCTGTGTGTTCCTATAGGTGGATGAGACCTTCCTTGGAGGCAGTAGAAAGTAACCTTCTCTGGCATTCTCAGACAGGGATGATTGCAAGAAAAAGCATTTAGCCATCCATGTCCTCCTCCCATGGGAGGAGCAGATAGCCCAGCTGCTGCACCAGAGATGCTGATTCAGATCCATGAAGTAGCATAAAACTTTTTGTGTCACCTGGGGCAAACTGCTTAATATTTTACCCATTTCTTTGCCCAAGAAAAAAAGGATAAGTGCATCTAATTCCCTGGAGTGCCTAAGAATAACTATATAAAGCATTATGAGGGGACAAGTAATGGGGGCCATGTTAAAACTACCTCCTCCTTTCTATGAGCTTGTTCTGATGATGCATATTGCTTTGCAGGGTAGTTACTGGCCATCCATTACTTTTCAGACAACGAAGGCATTAGATGTGTCACCAGAATGATTACTGACAAACTTGTGATGTATTTTTTAATGAAGTTTAAACATTTATGGTGCTTCGCAAAAATAAAGCAAAAAAAAAAATTAAAATCTTACAAACCCTTCACCCTTAACATCTTTCAGCGGATCTTGTGGTGTTGGATGGAAAATGAATTTAACAGGATATTACTGTTCTGTTGCAATATTTGTGGTGTACAACAATATTATAGCTGGTGTTAAACTTTATTACTAGACCTCTGATAAAATTAGGTCAATATTGGCTGCTTTTATAATACAGTTTTACAATTGCAACATGGGATAATGTGATAGTAGAAAAAAAAAAAATATAAACAAACACAACCTCCCTAAACCCAAAAGCATGGAGTGGAGGAAAGGAACAGAAAGTTACATAGTGGGAAGGTACAGGACAGGGGTTGCATTTTAATGTAGAGGGCTGTGAAAATTTCTTTCTGGAACAATGTGAAACCAGAAGCAGCCTTGTGATTATATTGTACTGTTGTGGTTTAACCCAGCAGACAGCTAAACACCACACAGTCAGTCGCTCACTGCCCCCTGTCCAGTGGGATAGGGGAGAGAATCAGGAAAAAAAAAAGGAAAATTTGTGGATTGAGATAAAGAGAGTTTAATAGGACAGAAAAAGAAGGGAAAATAACAACAACAATAATAATAAAATAATAGAACATACAAGACAAGTGATGCCCAATGCAATTGCTCCCCCACCCGCTGACCGATGCCCAGCCCGTCCCCGAGCAGCCATCGCTGCCCCCCAGCCAACTCCCCCAGTTTTTCTATACGGAGCCTGACGCCGTATGGTATGGAATAGCCCTGTGGGCAGGTTGGGGCAGCTGTCCTGGCTGTGCCCCCTCCCGGCTCCTGGTGCCCCTGGCAGAGCATGGGAAGCTGGAAAGTCCTTGGCTGGTGTCAGCACTGCTCAGCAACAGCTCAAACATCAGTGTGCTATCAGCATTGTTCTCATCCTAAATCCAAACCACAGCACTATGGCAGCTACTAGGAAGAAAATTAACTATCCCAGCTGAAACCAGGACATATACACAGGCCGATGGCTGTCACAGTGAAAAGTGTCAAATGGGGAGCAGGCAGGAAAGGCAGGAGAGAGGCAGGAAAAAAGGCAACAATTTCACAGCAGTGACTAAGCCTAGTTTGCCCGGAGGTGAATTTAGAGCAATGTCATCATGCTGTCATTGGCTTGCCAAGGAACGGAGGCTTCCGAAATGGGCCTTTTTGAAGTTATTTTATTCTTAAATTGGGTGAGCTTAACCTCAGAAGGGTTTAGTACGTTAGGGTGGAAATACAAGTCTAAGCAGTGTTGTAACAGCATAATCTGTGTGGCGTTCAGACACCCAACCTGCAACGCTATGCCATGTTTAATCAGACATCTTCCTTTCACTGCTGTGTCATTTGCTGTTTCATTTACAGAGCCTGTGAGCTCCTTTGGGCAGATATTGTCTCTTATTTCATGTTTCTGCAGAGCTTGGTGTAACAGGGCCTACTCCCTGCTATTATTTTTGGTTACTGGGCTAGTATAAATCCTAGCAGAGCTTGGAACGCCCAATTCTGAACCAGCGCAAACCTGGGGAGCTCTACTGCAGCCAGGACTAAGCAGGCAGAGAAAGAGGGCAGAAAGGCCTGTTTGTGGCAATTGAAAATCTGTGTCTGGAAGCGGTGACTTCAGAGTTGTGTTTAGGATGGTATGTTGTAGGTGTGTTGTAACTTGTGTCCTGCCGTGTCTCCAGGTCATCCTCATCTTAAGATACCTATCCCTCAGGGAGCGGCTGGCCCTTGCCACACCTTGTCATAGAGCAGAAGATGAAATCAGAATCCTATGCTGATTAGTATTATACTAGTATATCATCTGCATTTTTTGGTGAAAGTAGGAATTTTACTTCTTGAGAACTATGGCATCTGCTGGATGCTGCTATTAAAAGCAAGGCTGAAGTTACACAAACTGAAGAGCTATACTGTTGTCTGTGCAGAGCTCTGTGCTGATTTAGAAAGAAATTTATGCTATAAAACTATTGAGCCAACCTGGCTCCAATGTTTCCTCTGCTTCAGCTTAATCTGTTCTCATGTTGGAGCACATCTCTAGTAAAAAAGAGTGGAAGGTGGAAGGAATCTGTAAAATGTATTGCCTACATAAGCAGTGTATGCAACCAGCAGAAGCAGCTATTCCTAGCAAAGAGAGCTGGGAATAGTTAGGAACACTCACTGGAGACTATAAAACCCTTTGGGCTTTGTTGTAAGGATATAGTGATACAGATATGCAGTAGTCTTCCAGAAGGAAAATACAGCTAATGAAAAGGCATAGCAAAATATCAAAACTTGGAGGTGAAGTTCAGATATTCGCAAATTAGCAGTTAAGCTGCTAACTGCCTGTGGAAGCCTGGGCTCTGCTAACCCTTATCTAACCCATTGTGCACTGAAACGAGGGAGTGCTTTGCCCTGGACACCACAGCTAGATCACACCTGAACAGACCTGGTATAATACCCACTCCTCAGACAAAAAAGAGGAAAGGATATTTGTAAGGACCTGCTCAGCAGAAGGATATCACAAGCAGAATCTGGTTGTAAATAAGTTGTTGCAGTTTCTGGTGGTTCTAACATGCTTTAAACTCATTATGTTTACTTTATTTTGCTCTTCCTAGGTACGTAGGCACTTTGTTTTTTCCAGACCGTACACCCTTGTCACACTAGCTGATCCTGAAAGCCTCTTCTCTCTAAGACTCTTTCTCTCCTCCTACCAAACCATGTGGAGGATTTTGGCTCATGCATACATTTTTTAAAGTTTGTTTGGTTGTGAATTGCCACATTCTCCATGACATTCAGTCCATAGTATGCAGTGGACTTGCATCCCATCATGGATGGAGGGCAGCGTCATTCACTGCTCTATGACCTTAAGGGTCTTTTCCAACCTAAATTATTCTATGAACAACATTTAAAGGAGAACATAGCATTGATGTGGATGATTTTCTTAAAAGTAAGAGTGGCTGAAGGGTACATGAACATGTAGGTTGGAAGGATTTAAAATGATGTATAATTAAAGCCTGCAGATAAACTGTTTATAGCTGTAATGGCCTTGGTAGCTAACAGTACTGCTTCCACTTGCGGCTGGAATTTGTGCGATGCTTAAGGTACACTGAAGTGGGGAAGAACTTTTTGAAGTGGATGATTCTTCACCATAGATGTGTACTTGACTTGTCTTGCAGCACTGTCCATTGCAGAAAGTACAATGTAAGCTCAACCAAACGGAGTGGCTTCACTCCTTGGTGCCACTGGTGGACCTGAGCTAACTGCAGACCAAGGCTGCTGCTGGATGCCACCACCCTCTCTCTGCTCCTGAATGTACATCCAAGAGCCATCTGTCTCCATCTCCCAGCTTTCGTCCTTGGGCAGAGTATCTCCATCTCACTGGTGACCAGAGCCCATCTCTGTCCTCTCCACCCATCCTCCAGGCTCTCCCAGAGTAGCTGGCAGCCTGGAGCATACAAGAGTAGGGGCAGGGCTGCCTTACCCCTCAAGCCCCCAAATGCAACCACCCCAGGGTGTCTGCAGTATCAGGGAAAGTGAGGCCTTTTCAGGGGTGATTAGGAACACAAAGGGCTGTGCCTGACAATTAGAGAGAAGCTGTGGAACTGTGACAAGCATGACTGGAATTTGGAGCAGATGAGCACTAAAATCATCCATGGCCATGGCCTTGGCTTTATGTTTCAGCAGCAAGTTTTAAAGTTGGGGTACGTATTTTATTTTATTTTTTTTTTTAATGTGGATTTTTTTTTTCCAACAGCTTTCTCAGGCAATTGAAATAAAGCTGTGGTGCCGAATCAGCCCATGGTGGAGGCAGGAGTGTTTGCAGCATTTAGACCTAGAGTGAAGAACCAGGACCCAGAAACTAACAGTAATGAGAGTGCGCCCTTTCAGAGCCAACCATCAGGGAGAGCAAATCAATCATGCCCTGCCCTCCGCTGGGACCAGTGAGTGATTGATTCAGCTCCTGTCAGCTGCCCTTATGGACAGGGATGTGCGTGAACATGAAAGGAGCAGAACAAAGGCCCCATTACTGCAGTGGGCAGAGAGAAGGCTCCCCTGCTGCTTGATGCATCTTCCCCTCTCTAAGCTATTGCAGCCTCGTGGTCTTTGTCCTGCTTCCTCCTCTAGTGCTTTGATCCTTCCTTCCTCTGCTTTCCATTCAGCCTGGCCCTGCTCCCTTTTTCCAGTTCCTCCCAACTGTGATTTTTTCTTGTCAGAAAAGTCCCAGTAACCCCATGTCAAGACTACTATTCTTGGCCAATCCTTGTGGACAGTTTTTCTTTCCCATCTATTTTTCTCTCCCCAGCCCCATTCCCAATACAGAATCATAGAATGGGTTGGGTTGGAAGGGACCTTAAAGATCATCTAGTTCCAACACCACTGCCATGGGCAGGGACACCTTCCACGAGACCAGCTTGCTCACCTCCCTCAACCTGCTGGTCATGCTTCTTTTGATGCAGCCCAGGATATGGTTGGCCTTCTGGGCTGCAAGTGCTGATTGCTGGGTCATTTTGAGCTTCTCAGCAACCCCCAAGTCTTTCTCCTCAGGGCTGCTCTCAATCCATTCTCTGACCAGCCTGCATTTGTTCTTGGGGTTGCCTTGACCTGTGTGCAGGACCTTGCGCTTGGCCTTATTGAACTTCATGACGTTCACATAGACCCACCCCCAAAGCCTGTCAAGATCCCTCCGGATAGCATCCCTTCCCTCCAGCATGCCAACTGCACCACACAGCTTGGTGTTGTCAGCAAACTTGTTCAGGGGGCACTCAATCCCACTGTCCATGTTGCCAACAAAGATGTTAAATAATGTTGGTTCCAATACCGACCCCTGAGGAATGCTACTCGTGACTGGTCTCCACTTGGGCATTGAGTTATTGATTGCAACACTTTGAGTGCGACCATCCAGCCAATTCCTTATCCACTGAGTAGTTCATCTTTCAAATCCATGTCTCTCCAATTTAGAGACAAGGATGTCTTGCGGGACAGTGACAAATGCTTTGCGCAAGTCCAGTTAGATTATGTCAGTTGCTCTTCCCTTATCCACCAACGTTGTAAAGCCATCATAGACAGCCACCAAATTTGTTAGGCACAATTTGCCCTTAGTGAAACCATATTGGTTGTCACTAATCACCTCCTTATTCATCCACCCCTTGCTGAAAGGATAAAAAAATCAGGCTCAGCTGAGTGTCTGCTTTTTGAGATTCATTATTGGTGGTGCACTGGTCTCTCAGTTTTTGCTTGTGGTTCCCAAGGTCTCTCTCCTTCTGGGAAGCTCCCATTTTTCTTTATTTATTTGTCTTGGGTAGGACCATGGAGCTCAGTCACAGAAGTGGAACAGAGCATGATTATTTTCGTTTGAAAAGAGTTTCTGTCCCTTCCCACTGCATAGAGAAGTGTGAAGGGATGAAAAATTGCCTGTGATTTTTCTTTCCTAAACTTCTTGGTTTCACCCACATTATTCATCGTCCCTGGCTCTTCCCCCCTCAGGGCTTTTCTGGGCTCCTGTTGCTGAGGTCCCTCAGAAAATTGATGGCTGAAGCCACCAGTGCCCAGACATGAGCTAAACAGTGCAAGGGGTTTGGTACTGCCTGCCCCATGGACAACCAGCTCCCTGAAGCTAACCTGCTCCTCTGCCGAGTGGCTGGCACATTTTTGGCACCTCAAAGATGGTGCGAAGCTTCATGCTGTAGCATCTCAGGTACCATCTGGGACCAAGAACCTGTGGGGGTCTTGTCCCAACACCGACTGTCCCCAGGTGTGGCTATTGATGAATGTTGAGTGCATCCAGCTTGAGTTCACAGACTGCTGTGTCTTGGGTGCTGCTTTCTCTAGGAATCCTAGACTTCCTGAAGGAGAATGCAGATGCTCAGAGCTCCAGCAGCCCAAACCTCCTGCTGTCCTGGTTGGCCATTGGCTTGTGGAGATGGGTCATCCCAGTGCTTGTTCTTCTGTTGCTGTTTGACCCAGGAACAAGCACCAGAGCTGCAAGCATAGCTTTGTGAGGCCAGGGGAAGGTCTGACACCCCAGGATATCTGGAGTTCAGTATCCCTCTACTGCCTCCAAAACATGTGGAGTGGCTCAAGGTAAAGAAGAACATCAATACTTGGACCTCTGCTGATTCCTCTTTTGCTGATTCATGAGACAGTCCTCCCTTTCATATGTCCTTTCTTATTTGTCTCTATTTAGTCGCCGCTCCATTACTCATTCAGTCTGAAAGAAGTTTCTGGTTGTGCCGAGTGAAGAATTTTTATTTCTCCAATCCATATGCCCATGCAAGCTCAGCAAAAATCCCTAGTACTGAGCAGCGTGGTTAGTATTCTGCAGCTCCACGGGTAGGCTTTGAGGTTTCTTTTTTTTCCCCTTCGTCTTTGTGTGGACACACACGCACACAAGGAGAGGGCAAAGGCTAAAACCTCAGAGGGGCTGCTTACAGTTTCATCAATATTTCATGATTAAGAAGGTGACAGAATTCTGCTTTATTTAATAAGAATATTCCCTAGATAGGTCCTGTTTTCCCAGCCTGCTCCTGTAATTACAAACTGTTTGTGCATTAGCTGAGCAGCTTCCCCAAATTGCCTCCCCCTCAACTGTTTTAAATTAAAGGGTTGACTTTTGTCTTGGTCAGACCCATGCTTTTCTTGGAAACCAGTGACATTTTTCATAGTTGATTTTAAATGAATCAGGAAGGGAAGAAGAGAAAGCATGAGACAGAAACTGGGTGCAATTGGAGGAACTGAATTTCACCCTTTCTGAGCACAGCTTGCTCCCATGAGCATGTGAGCATCAGGCCGTAGTAGTCAAAATGTCGGAAGAGACTCTCTAAATTAAGAATTGTAATCTGGGAGCAGCGGCTCCCACTGGATGGGTAGACGGTGGCCTGCAGAGTGGTGGGGATGGAGTCGTGTTAACCACCACTGCAAAGCAGAAGCTGCCACTGACTGTAGTTTTCCACAGAACCAAATGAAGTAGGCCAGTACCTGGCTGACTTCTCAAGGCAGCCACAAAATACCGTGCTAAGAACAGGTATGCTCAGTGCTTTGCAAGTCCCTGGTGTTTTACAGACGACAGAAGTACAGGGAGCATGGCCTTATTTTGAATTCCCAAGTTGGAGGCCAGAAGGGGCTACAGAAAAGCACCCCGGGTCTTTAGCCCCCTTTATTCCTGCAGCTCAGATTGGGGATGGATGCATCACCAATGTGAAATGGGACAGGTCATGGCCATCGGTCTGTTGCCACACCGTGTGAGCACGCAGTGGTGCAGATAAGGTGAAAAGGAGAGCTTAAGCCTCCTTAGCACTCCCTCTCTCGCCTCAGTAAATTTCTGGCAGTTTAAAAGTGTTTCTGTTGCTGAGCCCATGCTAGCTCATCTCCACCTCCTGATGCTTTGGGGCACAAGACGCATCAGGGACAAGCACAGGGGTTCACGCCAGGGGCTTTGACCCATGAGGAACTCCTCTTGGCTGGTGTAACACTTTCTTCTCAGCTTCTGGGAGAAAAGCTGGTTTTGCCCTTGGACCAAGTGATGGACTTCTGGGCCCTAGCAACTCTGTAGCCCTTTGGGTTACCCACCTTAGCAGGATATGTTTCATTAGCATCTCCAAGGGATGCTGTTAGCTTGTCTGGAGGTGTTACCACAGGAAGGTTCAGTTCTTTCAGGGCTTCCCACCATGCTGTCTGATTTAGTCCATGCAGCACAGTCATGGGTTAAGTGTTTGCACTGTGGTCAAGGCAACCAAATGACAAGGTGAGCTGCAGAGGGGCGAGGGAGGACATGAGCAGAATGATGGGAGGTGGCTGCTGCTGTCCTGCCTCCTCAAATTCATCTGACTTCTTTGTTCCAGCCTTAGGAGGGCAAATTCCACGGGAGATCAGTGATTCAGCCTGCGGCAGGATCAAAGTAGCCTCATTTCCAGGCTTCGTGTCTGCTGTTTGGTTTCTCTGGCACGGGCACAAAGTCAGGATTTTCCATCAGCTGGGGCACTGAAAGCTGTATGTGTTTGTATGTGTGTATGTCTCTACTTGGCTTCTCTCATGTCTAATACTGGCTGGGGGTGTCCACCCTTGCTTCTGCTTGGGGTTCTCTGTGGCTGCCTGTTTTTATGAAACTTGGAGGAACTGCTTAGCTTTGGGAATGCTCTGTCTCTTTCATACTTGATGGGAAGTGATTACTGGGTTCAAAAGTTATTTGGGATGAAAACACACAGGCTACGATTGCATAAACAAGCTAGAAATAACCCTTCAAACCACTTTTCAGTGTCACAACTCCCAGCTTACCTCCTAACAGGAGCTAGAGTGCATTTTACAAAATTGTGACTTCCCCCCAATTTAACTGAGTATCTGAATACACATAGTTGGAAATGCTCGGTAAGTGCCATGAACATGTGCTCTGAGTAAAGGAAATGAGTCTAATGTGAACATTGCTGCTCACTGATCTTTCTGAATGCCATCCATCACAGCAGCCCTCCTTCTCCTGGATAGGTTTCCCTCAGCCAGCACCACATGGAGTCAGTGTGGTGCAGCAATAGGATCTGAACAAACAGAAGAATCCTAATCTGTGCCTATATATCCTGGAGAACATTTAAGACATCCTGAAGAAGTCTTCTGGGGCATGGGGACATTCTGTGGTAACCTTGAACGTATGGTCACCTTGTGGGGCAGCAGTACAGGTGGCTCAAACCAACAGGCAATATTATGGCCCACAGCTGCCTACATTTAGCTGGGAGTCTGGTGACATGGGCTGGGGTTTCCACCCTCTCTGTGCCACAATTTTCCTTTGGTAAAACGATGTACTGCTACTGAGCTTCTGTAAGGTGCTTTGGGGTTTTCAGCTGGGAAGTACTCCATGAAACCTGGATTTTATTGGGAAAAATGATTAAAAATATTAAGTTCAGAAGGTGACTAAAAGAGCAGTTGGGAGTTCAGCTGTTGTCTGCAGGCAGTGATACTCTGAAAACCTAATGTCATTAAATGGACACTGTGAGAGCTCTGAAAGCTCCTGCGAAGCAAAGGTGAGGAGGGAGTCACTCAGAGAGGCTGAAAGGGCTTCTCTTGTCTGTGGCAAGTCGTGAGTTAAATGTGAGCTGGGATTAGGCAGATTCACTGCTCCAGGTACGGAAAACAAATACCAGGTCCTAGAGGGTAGGCCATGCCAGGTGGGGGAAATGCTCAGTCTTTTCTTCTGAGACCAAAAATTACTAGTGAGGTTGTCCTCAGAAAACAAGTCATCGGGATGAGCTGTTTCACAAGCTCAAGTTCAGCTCTTGTCTTGCCCTAGGACATGGGTTTGCTTTTAATAGAAGCCTTGAAACTAAAATAATAATAACAACAAAAATAATAACTAGTTGGCTGCTGTTTAGCCGAGAGCTTATGGCTTGAGGTGTTTGCCCTTATTTCACAGCTAATTTCCATATGTTCCTGTATGTGGATGAATGTTTATGAGCTTTTTGGAGGTGGGGAGGCAGCTGGGATCACTACGAGCCACAGGCTGCAGGGTTTTGTAGCAAAGGAAGCTCTGCCTCGCAGTCCCGTCTTGCAAACCTTCCTCCTTCTCTGCACCCGAAGGCCTCCGCAGCCACAGGGGTACCACTAGCATCACGAAGCAGCACACAACAGCACAGGAGCAGTGGCTGGTGCACACCACCCCCATGTAATTGAGAGCTCAGAGCTTGCCTCATTGCCTACTACTGTTTCCAAGGTGGTGCTCCGTGTTCTCACCTGCAATAGAGCCTCAGCACAGATGTACAGGTTGTCCATGGCTAATTTTAGAGAGACCTGCTAAAAGAGGCCATCTTCAGAGTGATGCCAACATATTGGGCCCCTCTCTAGCTAGTGCTGTAGTGAAGAGAAAGGGTGTTTATGGGTGTGTTTGATCCTTGAATCGGAATGAAGAGGAGTAAAAACATTAATATATTTGGAGGATATTCACATACCTGAGCTAGAAGACCAGGTTCCCTCAGGGGCAGGGGAAGAACAACTACAAGTGGATGCCATTCTATAACAGCTGTATAAGGGACCGCCAGTTTAATTAGGCTGAACAGCCCCTTAGCAGCTGCATAAGTGACTCAAGAGTAGGAGGAACAGCTGGACTTCATGCACCCACGTGAGATGCAGGACAGTGCTCCAGAGGTATAGGGAAGCCAGGGCGTCTCTGGAAGAAGACTTCCATTTTGCTGTAGTGGTTTCCTGAGCTGTCCTGTGGCTTCCAGTCCCACAGCCGATCCACAAGGTCAGACTGTCATGTGCTTCCAAGACGTATAGGAAGATGAATTTGCAGAATTGGAATCTTGGAAGTTAGGGGAAAGGGGGGAGTGTGTTTGCTCCCAGGCATCTGGTTTATGGGGTCTTAGTCTGGCAGACTCATCACTTGTTTTGACCAAGTAAGATTCTGCTACATGGTGGAGCAAGTCACCAGCTCAAAGGGCTGCTGCTGAACTTGGGAGCAGAGCTAGGTGCTCCAGACATCCTCTCTTGCACCACATGGCACCACAGCAAAGTCTGGAATCATTGACTGGCTCAATGGACAGCCAGGTCTCTGATCTTATGGGATAACCCACCATTCACTCTTCAGTCCTATAGGCACTAAAACATCTCTAGGACCTTAAAAAGGTGTTTAGCCCTCCAGGAGAGTCCCCAGCTCCTCAGCCTCTCTGTGCCCCAGCTGACTCAGGGTGTCTCTAAAGAAGAACCTTGGTGCTGTGCTACAAAGGCTGCAGGATGAGCAGCAGCACTTGTGTGCATATCCACGGACACAGCCTGTTAACACTGATTACTTGTTTCACCCTCCTGAGAGTATTTTTTTTTTTCTGCTTTGGATGTACAGGAAGGATTTTTTTCTCTAATTTGAAAACCAGCGCTGACTGGACTAGAAATGAAGCAACCTGGGTATATGGGTCTGTGAAACTGGCTGTGGCATAGACGTAGTCAGCAATGGTAGAGTGGGGGTAAGTAGAGGGGCAACTCCTCCTCAAGATGCATAAATATTTCCAGTTCTTCCATCAGTGCCTGTCTCACACTAGCCAGAAAACAGCAGAATGATACCCATGACTGAAGAAATGCCAGGCATCCCTGGAGTTCCCTAAAGTCTTTTAGAAATACAGTCTCGCCAGGAAGGCAGAAGTCAGAAGTTATTTTCCCTTATAAAGACGATACAGAATGGTTGGATCTCACGTAGTTTGTACTCAGCTCTGAAGCTCTGTTTGTGCTGGTGACTCAGTTTGTTGCAGTGATACTCACTGGGAAAATGAAAAAAAAAAACCACAACCCTCTTAGAATATAATTTCTGAGAAGAGGTGGGCTCACCTGAAAATGAGCTGTTGGTTAGTAAAACTTGGTCTGCTGAATCATGTCTTCGTGCAGGCTGGGCTGATCTGCTGTGACCTAGGGAGGTATTTTGGATCTGAATGCAGAAAGCTTTGGCATCCTTGTACTGCTACAGAAACCTTAAAACCAAGTTTCATTGAGAGCAGTTGTTACTGTGAAAAACTCTGCCTCGCTTGCAGTATGTTTCATGCAGTCAAGGTCTAGGAGAAAGTTACATAGCAGACAGTAAATCCCACCTACACTTCTTTTTTTTTTTTTTTTTTTTTTTTTTTTTTTTTTTACAGACAGATGTCAGTGCCTTTGAGTGTATGCTACTTTTCAAAGTGGCTTTGTAAGCTGATAACACATTCTTCTGAGGCTACACATTACTTAGCACTGCTCTAACAATTTTTATCTTCAAAGTGCTCTCCCCTGTGCACAAGGAAAGTCAGTCTCCTCCCTGAAGAGTTTTAAATCTGAAAAGACAAAAAGGGGTTAGTGGAGAATGGAGTTTCATGAAGCAAGTTCTCAGACAGTAGCTCACTTGCCATAAACAAGTCATTTTTGGTTAATCTGAAACTTGGCAAAATCATGCCACATTTTCAAGTTTTTTCACCCCAAAAAATGAAAGAAAAACATTTTTGAAAATATTGCAGTCTTGGACCTTGCTGTTTGCAAACCCCAAACTTTACATGTCAAATCAGTATTTTGCTTGGAAATGTAACTATTTTTTTTCTTCAAAAAAAGTATAAAAATAAAATAAAATAAAAAAACAGAGAATGAAACAGATATTTCATTTTGGATAAAATGAAATAATCTTTATGTTTCCTCGTTCAGCCACTGAATCAAAAAAAAAAAAAATCAATGCTGGGAAGAGCCTTTATAAGAGAAAAACATTATAACCCCTCCCATAAAAAGGAGAAACTAAATGGTAGTGGATATCACTGCACTGATTTTTATGGTCGACCTTCTGGCTACCCTTGCCCTTCCCAGACCTATGTCATGCATCAAAGCCAGCTATGCTATACTCATGATTTCTTAAGCACGGCACTGGGATGCAGCTGCATTCCTTCATTTCGTATAAACCAGGACCCTCACAGGAGTGGGTCTGCAGAGCACTTGCATTTCTGAGCTTCTCTTGCTTAAAGATCAGCAGACAGAAGGAATACAGAAGCTCCTGGAGGTAGTTAAAAATACTGTGGGATGGGTGCTGCAGATGACTTTTGTGGTATGATCCTGCCAGGTCTGGGTAAATACCAAATGCCATAAAGGCTATGCTAGGCAGTTCTGAGATGTGAAACATCAGCCTTTATCACAGGAGACCTCTCAGATTTGGGCTGGGCAGCCACTGGGTTAGGAGTTTTAGGTAGCTGGTTGCCAGATATGAGCTTAAAATTCATCTTAAGTATCAGTGGAGATGCAGTAAACAGCTGTGTCGGTTGGAGGGAGAGTTTGGACCCTGGATATAATCCCAGTCTATTGAGTTATGGTTGATAACTACATAAGCTGTTTTCTGTAAATGAGTTTGGCAATGACCAAGGGAATGTCTCCTTTGTGAGGAGGATGAAGAATGTTCCTTGCTGGAGGAATGTGGAGAAGGTAAAGTGTGCTCTCAGCTGCATTGATTCAGGAACATGCAGTCTCCTTGCTTGTTTTGAGATGGCACCAGTGTTCAGTTGTGGATCTCAAGCTCCTTTGGCTCCTCATTTGTAGTTGAGGCTGCTTGAAGGGACCATGAGGTCCTCTCCTTGTCTCCTAAAGCAAAGGGCCTAAACATGGTCCTATCCTTGAAGTAGGGGAGATTTTGAGATTCTCCCATCCCACAAAGAACTCAGAGCATGAAACACTCCACCAGTGTTTGCATGCCCTGCTGTAGACAGAGGTTGTACAAGGGTGTTTGAGAGCATAGTAAGACTAAGTAGTGGGACCTTCCCTTGCCTTACAGCATCCTTGCTCTGCACACTGTGATAACAGCTCACATTGCAAATTTACGAAAGAAGCAATAAAAGATCACCGTGAGTACTCCGAGAAGCCCCAGCATAAGGCCTCAGCCTTAAAATAATTAGTATTGATTTGCTCCAATAACTCTGGCTGAATGTGATAGTTCCACAAGCTACATCTGCCTAGAGGCTTTGTGCTCAAAATAGCTTTTTTTTCCGCTCTCCTTCAGTTCCTGCTTCCTTTGCTCCTCCAAATCACTGCAGAGTAGTATTCTGCAGGGAGCTATGGGGAAAATCCCATTATAGACTGTGTGGGAGCACATAAGATATTCAAAAAAGTGAGCCAGGTTAAGTTAGATTTGACTATTAGAAGACAAATTACTGAAAACCAGGCCATGCTTCCATGGTGTCTCACAGCAAACAACCAAAGTCAGTGCTGACAAAATCAGCTCCTTTAAAACTTTGTTTTAGAGGAGTAAACACCCTGTTTTCTGCAGACACTACAAAGCTGGCTGGAAGCGTTGGCAAATAACTTTTTAAAAATCCCTGTTGCTTACCATTGCTTTGCTAACAGGAGAATAATACTCCCTGGTCTTATCTTTTTGGAATATAATCCCTGCAGAGTGAGGAAGTCTATCTGCATTTTCCCATTAGTGACTAGCACAGTGGGTGCAACAGAAAGTTTAATTATGATTGAGCTGAGGGAGATGAGAGAGCAACAAAGGGGAGAAAAGGTTCTGTAATCGACCACCATTTCTTTTCCTCCTTCCCTGGTTTCTCAGAAAACCTCAGGCAAGTTTCTCATGCTTCTCCCCAGACTGAAGGGGAAAGCTTTTAAAGAAAAATTTGGGGGAGGTTGGAAGAAAATTGGTTCAATGTGTTCTGTCAGTTGGTCTCCTTATGCAGCCATTACCCTCTGCATTGGTTACCTTAAAGTTTTTCTGATGTGTGCAATTACTGTCCTCCAGAGAACCTGAAATAACGCATTGCACAATGTGATGCCGGGGTTGTCCCTGGGCTCCAACTCCTTCCTCCCATAGCTGGGCACTCCTCAACCCCCATGTACATTAATACACTCCAGGGTGTCCTATAGCAAAGACTTGGGGATTTTTCCCCCCATTTTTCTATCAAAAAAGCCAAAGGAAATGAAATAAAAAAAACACAGGCTCAAAGCTTCCAGTATTATGATATAAATCATTGGGCTGTTACGTAGTAAAATAGTCATGTCCTGAAATGTATGCTTATACCATTCCGATGCTCTTTTGAGAAACAGCCCCACTCTCCAAAAGGAAGAAAGTCTCTTCCCAGTCTTCCCAAAATGCATGCCCCCAAAAGGGAGAGGAAATCCTCCCAGGTAGCTAAGAGGAAGTAATATTTGGGATTATGATTTAAAAGAATGAATGTTATGACAGCAATACTCACCACGCAAATGAAAACTTAGATGTGAGGTTGCAGGGGATGAAACTGCACCAGCATCCAGATCCCAACTGACAAAATAAAGGAACGTGGGAGTGAAATATAGGATTAACTACTTGAGGTAAACCAGTTTGCTCTTTGCTTTAAAAGCACTTTATATCTGAGGAACATAAATAAGGGCTACAATGTCATGGGGAAAAGGAACAATTAGCATATTTCCTATGTTGTTCCTATGTCCTATAATGCTGTTGCCTGGAGGGTGATCTGCTGGATTTCAGTGTCATGTGGGACCATGTGCAGTTGCGTCTTCCATGCCATGCTCATGTAGATCCATTGCACACACACTGAACTCCTGGGTCTGGGCCTTCCAGGTTTGCGGGTCTGCCTTCAGCCTCTATTTTACCTCCATTTTTTAACTGAGTAGTTGGGGCATGAGGAGATGGTGGAGCAGATACACTTCACCTGCTCAGCCCCTGTCTCTTTCAGAGGGACTCAGCATTGCCTTTGATCACACTTCAAAGTCTGGCAGCTGAATGGATGCCAAAATAGGAGCTGCTTTCTTGAAAATCTGGCCTCTAGTGACCTCCTCTAGTGAAAATGAGGAGACTTTGACATTTTTGGGTGGGATTCAGCTCACAGATTAAGGCACACTAATTTGTATGTCCAGCTGTCCAAATTCCCATTATAGTCAATGGAGGTCAAGGATGTCATACAGTTGTCTAAACGTAGGAATCTAGTGTCATTTTAAATGCCATCTGGTATCTAAGGCATCTCCTTGGGGCTGGCAAACATTACCCAAAATCTATGGGAGACCTGCAGCCCTCTGGAGCAGCAGCTGGGAACCAACCAGGACACCCCAGAGCCTCTGATGGTACCAGATGCCTCTTTTATGCAAAATAATTTATCCCCTCATCAGTATTATGTAGAACCAAGAAAACTGACTTCCACACATGATTGGCATTGACTATTGGCTATAAAAGAAATTAAGCATCTAGCTCATAACAAACCTAAATTTAAGAGTCAATCTGACTCTTGATCCCATAACTAAGGGCTGATTCCTTCCTTTTGCTGCCTACACATTCATAACCCAAGTGGAGCAGCCCTGGACTCCAGAGTGGTGGCCCCTGTCCCAAACCCCAATGCATTGCAGCAGAATGACCAGGAAACATGTTAGGTCTGGTTCATCTGGGAGATCGTGGCTGGTTCTTGAGGAGACAGTGATGAGGACATGGTCCAGATGGCTCCAAAGGGACCAGTGGCACTGTGGAGCAGCCCAGTGGCCAAAACCCAGAATGGCTCTGGCTTACAAATCCCTGGAGCAGCCTATGCCCAGCTCTCTATGTATATCCTTGTCCTGGCTTTTCTCTTCTACTATGGTCTGTTTCCATCATGTTCATATTATCAGGTTTCAGGTGGTGGTCATGGTGCTTTCTTTCCCTTGGAAGTAAGTTTTTCGCTTAATTTTAAGGCTTATATAAATTAAACAGCTAAGAAAGTGTATATGAATATGACCTCATTTTTCCCTCCTACCTCCCCCCACACACTTCCCCAGTTGACATGTTTGTGCAAATGTTGGAGATGAATAACGTAAATAGACTTCTTTAACAGTGATAGCTTATTAAAATAACATGGGTGTGTGAACTTCTATCGCTAACCAGGAACCCTGCTGCTTACCAGTTGCATTGCCATACATACATTATTCAATAGCTGAAAAAGCCCATTGTTCCTGTGTTCTGGAATTAATCAGTTGAGTATGAAAATTACCTGTCACCAAAATATCATGTTTACTCAGTCCATCAAAACAGCCTGCTCTGACGGCAGTTGGATTTCCTCTGTAGAGCGTTACGTGTTAAAATACATGTTTATAAATGCGACAGAGACCTAGCGGTGTTAAGGAGAATGCAAGGAAGCAATCTTTTTCATCTGTCTTGTGTGCTGGAGTTTAAAACCTGTTTTGGAGGGAAGAAGGATGAAATGCATGGAGCAAGGAGCACCTGTGAGTTATAATTCAATCAATCTGAAATACATAGTGTTATTGTGACAGATCTAAATCCAGCTTTCAGGCTTAAGCATTTTCCAGCTGCAGCAGAAGCATGTGAGGCCCTTGACTTCATTATTTTGCTTCCATACCGTTTCTGAGCTCTGGTACTTTTCTTTACTGAAAGCTGTGGCCTTTCTTCCATTTCTCTTCTGGTCCTTGACCTCTTCACTACGTTTTCTCCTCTTGTTGCCAAAGTAAAAGTATTTGAACATCTGGCCTTGCCTATTTTCACCACTCTGCTGTATCAGATTAAGGAGGCCTAAGGTTGAACTACACTGTGGCACATCTCAAAAGACTATTGTGGACAGTTTGACTGAAATGAGACCTGAGTGAACAATAACAAAAACAACAACAAAAAAAGTTTGTAAAGGAGAAGAGTGGCCTACTTGGGTTTTTTGGCTTCTGAGTGTCCAGGATATTTGAAATAGGCAGGAATACTACTTACACAAAGTATCCTTTGTTTTTTTTAATTTAGACACAGTTTGTCCCCCAACGCATGCATATGAAAATATCCATAAAATAGGATCCCAGATCTCCAGATGCATGTGCAGTTGCACAGCCTCATCTAGAAACAAGTGGCTTTCTGAGTGGTGACAAAGGAGGTGTATGGAGTTGTCCCTGTTGTGTCTCCGAGTCCTTGCAGAGACCCCACAGGGCAGAGGCAGATGTGCAGCAGCAAGGTGCTGCCTGCCTCTTTGTCTGCAGAGGCACTAAGTTCAGTCGCTCTCCTTTAATTTGCCCAGATGCTGCTTTTAATTAAGCTCCTAAAGTTTCCTGGTCTATGAGACCTCTTTCACTCTGTCAATTTTTGTTGAAGCTCACAGGCAGCATGATCACAGACTTGCTTCCTCTTAAATTCAGGCTGAGGTTTGTGAGGAGATACGACTGTTTCCAAGCAGGGTTAATGCATTCACCTGGGGTGGGAAATATTAGTGATGGTGCATGTTTCCCATATGACCTTGAATCTGAGAGTGATTTGCCATATGCTCACTTAAGCTGGTCGCAACTTTCTCCCCCGTTGTTGACTTCAGTGGGTGTCTGACCAGGGTCCTAACCTCTGTGTGCCTGTAATCCCAACCAGTAAATGAGCACACACTTTGCTTTATTTAAAATACAAGCTCCTCGCGATCACCATTTGTACGGATTCCAGGATGATGATGTTGGGGCTGATGGCTCCTTCTGGATCACCTATACCCAATAACAAATACCAAGCCTTGTCACCCACCCCTGAGGGGTGCTTTATCAGGGACGCTCATAGCGTTTCATTGTCCATGTCTTACAATTGTATATATCAAATGTGACCATGGCAAGGAGTGTAATGCAGGGAATAAGTTGGCCTTGTTAAATGAGGGGTATGTCCCCTAGCAGAAAGGCAACTGTCTCCCTGTCTGCTTGCTTTTAACTAGATCAAATCTGTTTGCTTTGAAAGGATGTCTTAAGGATGTTCTGCCATTCTTTAAATTTCCTAAGGAGAAAAATGGATAATTTTAATGGAGAGAACCCAAAGAAAGATAATGGCTTTAAATAGTATTGGGGGGAAAAAAAAGATAATGATGCCACTATCAAATATTCCAATTAGCACTTTCAGAAGAAAAGCTGTTCTCCTCAGCAGTGTTTCTTTGATCTTTTGACTAGCTGAGACCCATTTTGTCATTCTGAATGCTGGTATCTCTGCTCTTACCATAGAGAGCATGTCCCTGGACTGGACATTTGAATTCCCTAAGCTAGAAACAGCTTCATTTGTTGCAAGTATGTAAGCTCTGCTCCAGGCTCTGTAATAATAACTCTTTCACTTCAGCTGATGAGATCTAGATATCAATCTTGCTGAGGTCACCAGAGGAAAAAAATGAGCTTGGTCACTTCTCCATGGACAATTCAACACAAACCATATATCTATGCCTAGGGGGCCTCACACTTCCTCCTTGTTTTATCTGAATTGAACAAAAAAACACAACTGAGATTTCACCGAGCTAAAAAAAACCCCTCCATGACACTGTTCATTTTTGGTACCTACAATGTCATAGGGACAAGTGGCAAAAGGTTTCTCATTTTATTAATGCCAACCATCTCTATTTGAAAGAAGCTGTGAGGCTGACCTAAGCTCTCCTCGAATGCAAAGCACAAAAAACCCTGTACCCAGAGACATTATACAAAGCTAGTAACAGCCTTTTCTCTGGTGCTTGCTACTACTGAGTAGAGAAAAGGGAGCAAATGAATTCAAGTCTGTTTATCCCCATCTGGTTAGATGATGTGTTATTGGCAGGCCTGGCTGAATTTGCTTTGTGTGGCACCTTATACAAGACACCTAAGGCATATGTCTTCCAGATAAAAGCCAAGTCCCCTGATTAAAGGGTCAAAGCAGAGTGCTGACAGTAGGAAGATGAAGCAAGCTGTTACTGTGCTCTGCAGAGGGATGGGAGTGGAGATTTCAGAGCAAGACAGTGAAAAGCTGAGAAAAGACGCATTTCATCCAGGCAGAGATACCAGCACTGAACAGGCTGCATGAGATGCAAAAAAATGTACCTGCCATTTACCTCCAAAATGCAAACTGGAGAGAAATGCCCCCCAGGGCCCAAACCTGGACAGTGGGGAGTGGTGTGTGAAGGAGATCTGGGAAGGGACAGCTGCTGCAACATGCTCCTGGAGCAGCTCCTGTGTTGGTGGCTGTCACCTCCCCACTTCCACTGCCTGCCCCCACTGCCGCCTCCCTCTCCCTCCTCACCCACTGCTTCAGGGTAGTGATGGGGTCCCTGGGCTTGTGAGCATGCAGGATTTCGGCTAACCCAAGAAAAGGCACTGACCTTTATTAGATGGCTTCAGGTCACGAAGCCAGACCAGCACCAGTGCCGGGGTATAAGAGCAGTTAACATCACCACCATTTATCCCTCTCTTGTCTATACTGTCCATTCCTGCAGGATTTTGCTGTTTCACATCTCCCCTGGGGACAGAAAGGCAGGTCTTGGTACATCCATAAGTGAGGAGCTGAACCCCCCTTGTGGGAGCTGTTTCCATCTCCATGGGCAGGCCCCGGCAGCTGGCGTGCCCCGGCAAGCACGGCTCCAGTCCCAGGGACCAGCTCTTGGTGCCCCATGGAAGAGGCTGCTGTACAGGATCCCTGAAGCAAAGATTAATTAATGAGTGTTTGCACAGCACTTTAAAGGTGTGAAGAGCCATATAGATGCTGCTAAGTATCATTGTTAATTATGATTAGGTGTAATATTGTAATATATCAATATTGCACAGTAAATAGTGTGAAAAGAATGAGAGAGAATTTCTCAGCAGCAACTGACATTTTGTTTTCACAGCTGGAGACACATCTACTCATTGGACACAAACCTGGTCTGGGAATTTGAAGGGTGCAGACAGTGGGGGACAGAAGCCAAAACGTTATTTTGGTGGTAGACTGGCTTACGTGGACTTTTTGTAAGGACTGGGGAGAAGGCAGAACAAAGTGACATTTTAGAACAAAACAAAACAAAACATTGGAAAAAATGGCTGTTGAATGAACATAGTTTTCTCGAGCCCATTTTATGGAAACTACCACCTCACCAGCCTTCACACGTCACCAACAGCAATGTTTTTGCCAAGATGTATTTTTTTCAAAGGCAGGCTTTGGACTGCTGAGCACTGAAAACGGTGAATGCAGCCAGGTATGGTCCCCAGGGTGGTTCAAACAGCCACTTGCAGCCTTTCCCTCCCTGTTATGGGGGCTTTAGCACCTGCAGTGGGGGCTTCCCTCTGTGCCTCTGGTTGTCTGTACCAAATGTTCAGGTTTCCATCTGGGCAGTCAGTGATACGCTGTTCATGCTGTTTATAACGCCTGCTCTCAGCTCCCTGGGTTTGGGGTTGCCTGCAAGCATTGGGGTTTGTGTGTCCACCCATCAGTCACCCAGAGGGACCAAAGTGAAGGGAGACTGCCCATCACCACCGCCTCCACCTTCCCATTGCTTCTGACTGCCTCTGTATTCAGCCTGAGCAAAGGGGCTGTAAATCTGAGGGTTAAGCTCCTGAGCCAACACACCTGACAGACATGCAGTTTTAGGCGAAATCCTGTTCAAATCAAACACCTGAGTATCCCTGAGGCTGGGGCCCTAATTTCTCAGTTGCTCACTTTCCTCACCTGTAAGGCTGAGGACAATAATTTCCTTTATGAAATAGGCTGAGATGTATGGCCAAAGGGCCCGAAGCCAAGGAGAGTTAACTTTTATTAAGTGGATTCTGAAGGCCAGAAGGACCATTGTGATCGATAGGTCTTGTCCATATAACTTTCTTCTGCACATTCTTTGTACTGAAGCTTTAGTCTCTATTTTAGTGTTGGTGTGTTGTTATTCTGTGCCTTCACCCATCCCTGAGACCTCAGTCTGCTTCCCCCAGTGCCACCTGGGAGAATGGATCTGGTACCTGGTGCTTTTGATACAAGAGTTGTTGCGAGGATGAATTTGTTAATATTTGTAAAGGGCTATAATGTGATGGCTGAGGGGCAGCTATATTAATCAGTGGCATGTGAATGCTATCAAAGCCCAAATTTGCTAGAGAGAAAAGAAAAGAGGTGGATAGAGCAAGGAATTGGTACATGATAAATCTATTTAATATACAGAGGGAGAAACTTGTTAGGAGTGAGCTGCTCTGCTTCCTCTCTTCTTTCTGTTGTTCATGCCTTATTAATAATGCTTGTGATGTTAATTTTCATCTCACACAAATGACAAATAAAAAGGCCTGATTTATATTGTTCTTGAAATACAAAGATTCATACACAGCCTTGGAGAGAAACTCTGATCACTCATTCCCCCTGGTAAACATAAATATTCAATAATTAATATTGAATTTTTGGAAGGCTGATCTGTTCTCTTGATCTCTACAGCAGCCTGTTGACCCTGTCATATGTTATAGGCAGCACAATATTGAAAACTGAGCCTCATCTATATGTGCATATACCAAAGGAATCTATTCAATCCCAGTTAGAAGGTGATATATTAACTGTCTCTGACCTGCCGCCACTGTGTTACTGCCTTGCTGAAGAAGCAGCACCCTGACTGTGGCTTTCATGCAAGGCTTTGGAAATTGCTTGTCCTGGATTTGCTCAAGGGAGTCCTTGACCTTCCCAATTCCAGCTTGCAGGGAGAGCTATGCTTCACAACAGAGCCAGCATGGGATGGCAGGAGAGCCTGGGTTTCCTGGGTTGTGCCCACTCTTACCCCAAATGTTCTGGGTCCCTTTGAGGTTCACTGCAACCCTCTATCTTAAGTTTTCCTCTGTGACACACTGGGGACATATATGCTTTCTCCATGTCTCTACAGAGCACCCAAGCACACCTCTGAGGGAGGGAAATGCACTGCAGGAGAGAGAGAATCATCTGGTTCAGTCCTGGGTGGAATTTGGACCCAACTGCTCCCTCAGTGCTGGCAGGCAAGGACCAGCCTTGCCAGGAGCACAGGAAGGAGAGCAGGGAGTCGGTATTTTGAGCTGGTAACAATCGCTTCCTCCATTCACGAGGACAGGCAAAAGCCTGCCCATAAATTCTTTCAGCTCAGCACAGCTCATTGCTTCTGTACTTGCAGTTTTTTAGACCAGCTACTCTTGACGGCAGGACGTCAACACTTCTTGAGGCTGAGTCCCCAGTGCCTCAGCCAGAGGACCATCTCTGTTAACTCACTGAGAGCCACAGACACAGAAACCTCATGCAACCTGCCGTGTTGGCTCTGAGATGAGGCTTCAACATTCTCTCTTTTCCAGAGCATCCCTGCCAAAAGAGCCACAGAATAGGAATACAGAGAAATCACAGGAAAGAATATCTTCCAAAGCATCTTATTTTGGAAATGAACATTAAAAAGAAAACCAACCCAAACCCCACAACACAACAAAATTCCTCTCTGGGTGGTTTCATTAGAATTTCTTCCTCCTTGCTGGACCTCTCATAACACTGCTGAACCACAAATAAACTTCTGATAGTTGTCACATAACCCAGGCTGCCAAAGCAGGCATGGAAAGTGGATGGAGATGCTATGAATGATCTCTACTGTTTGAAGCGTTACTTCACTGTATTTCTTCCCAGCGACCAAGAGAAGAGAAGAGAGCAAAAGAGTTGAAAAATGTCCTCTTATTTTGCACTTTCAAAATTGTTCCTTTTTAAAAAAACTGCTTTAAAAATGTATAGGTGGTTTTCTGCCTGTAAATAAATGGCTCTTTTGTGCCCTAAACATGTAAATTGGACTATCAAGCATTTCAGATACAAGGTATTTCCTTTCAGGTACCATAAATATCACAGCGTAGCCCCTGCCTCTGTTAGCAAAGTTTCTGTCTCATAGTCCAGACATAGGAAGAATCATTCTCACAAAAAAAAACTTATTCCCTGAAAACAGTTTGTTGTACGTTACCAATCAATCCTTTAAGAGTCTGTAGGCAGACCCTTTCTTGCTATAGATTCGTGTCACTCCACTGAAGTCAATGGAGATTATATAAATTGAGGGTCTGACTCCATGTGTGTGTCTCCCACTCCCTTATGCATGGTGTGTTTTAATCAGCCCAAGTAGAGAGCTTGCTGTATAACCTATTTGAGGAAGGAGAAAAAATAACATTAGACAAGTGATCTTCTTTATCTAGGGCATGGATTTTCTGTTTGAAGCTTGGGCTTGCGGTGATGACTGGGAAACAGCTTGTTGGTGAATGTTTGCAGGTCTGTGTGCAACTGAGAAGAGCACTATTCTTTTAAGCATTCTAAACAAAATTTCAGGGGTTCCTTGTTTATAAAGTACTTCTGCTGGTGGCATCTCTGCAGGAACATTACTTGTCTGAGGCTGTGCGCTTGAGTTCTCTTTGCCGACCCATTACTGCATCAAAAATGAAGAGATTGAATTTAGTTCCAATAAAATTGCATTAAGTTTGCAATAGATGTCTTTTATTTCCAATTGGATATGGCAGCTCCCTTCTATGAAAAAGAACCAAGTACAGCGTTTCCAACAAAAACCTCTGGAGGTCTTATCTGTGACCTTCTCTCCAGAACTTTTAGCAAAGTCCTATTGAATTAGGTGCCTATTTTGTTACAAAACATACCTTCGAACTAGTATTGATAAATAATTCTGGGTTGACAACACTAAAAAACTTACTCCTGCAATGTAGACAGACTCATAGGCCTGTCTGGAATACCACTGGGATTATTTTTTTTTCATGGAGTAAGGAGACGATGTACAACAGGACATGCGATATCTATGTCCGTAAATACCTATGGGAAAGGGGGAGCAGTTTGAAGGCATTCTTGCTGTTGTATCTGAGGATCATCATTACAACTAAACATGATCCAAATGTCTCCACAAGTATTTGACATTCAGTGTTCAACAAGTTTTTCAGAAAACAATTGTCAGGTATTTAGTTTTTAAACTGTTCTGCACATCCATTACTTCCACTAGGTGATTGGCTGCTATCTGATTAAATGAACACTTTAAACAGGAAAATAATATGACAGTGAATTGTGCATTACTGAATAATGAATATTTTATTTTATCCTGGCACAAATTTGGAAACATTCTGGGCATTGTGTTTATTTTTGTGAATGACCGAAGTCATAGCTCTACTTGTTTGCAAAGAACAAGCAAAGCAATTCCACAAAATACCAGGAATCAAATTCAAGCTGTTTTGTTTATACTTATTTACCAAATCTGTTTCCATTCTCTGACTAGCTCTCATTGTAACTAGAGTTTATCAACATTTTTCAAATGCCAACATTTCAGTGAAACAGATTTGTTTGGGGGGAGGGAGAGGAAATGTTCATTTCATTCCAAAATAGAAGACTAGTTATGAGTCAAATTGTTCCATTTGATTTTTAAAAAGTCCTATTTTCAATTATCATTCCATGCATTTTGCAGGTTTCTGGGCTGAATTAGATACTTTTCAACATATTTCCAAAAGGCCCCTAAAGCTGCTGAATGACAATTGCAAATTTCACTCGTTTCTATTCAGTTAGAGTGATGTTTCTGAGAATCCCTATGTAGGACAAGTATTTCATTTCTCTTCACATCTCTGGTGCTTCAAAGTTTAATTATTATTTATTATGAAATTATCTAGAGCTGTGAGTGTACACAGACACCCGAGGACTTTACAGAAACAATACAGAAGGGATCAGAGCTAAGGGGGACAAAATCAATATGTTCTTGTCATTGCTTAGAAGGTGATATATGTCATGTTATTGGCTTCACCTCTTATCCTGACCTGTTTCCCTACCTGATTGCAATCACTGATGTACATGGTACAAGTAATCTGTGGCATAGACTTGTCTATAATTTCTCATCCTTACTTGATCCAGTAAACCCAAAAAAATGTGCACTGGCTTCAGTGAAGTGGTGCCTGAGTTATGGTTGTGATAAGAGCAGAACTGAGCCCAACATTTATGGTTGGGACTGCTGATCTCTAGCATTACTGATTATTTTATATCAAATGTTTTGTGTCTGAAATAAGTTTCCTGGTAGTTTGACTTAACAAGTACGGTCTGTACAGCCCACATACTTTTAAAATAATTATTTTCCTCCCACAGCTATTAGTGAAAACTGTGACATCTTCCCCTTGTTCGCAGTGATATGTCATCTCTGCTTCAGCACCAGATGGTCCAGGAAAATGAGCAGGAGAAATAAGCGTGTCTATTTTCCCCTTCCTTAACATGGCGAGAAAATAAATGTGAAATAAAGAATGTGTTACCTGTGCTAGGATAAAGCCTCCGGATGTGATGGCTGTCTCTGCCAATTTCCTCCTCTGCTCTTTCCTCCTCTGCCCCCTCCATCAGTGCAGTCACTGCTGATAACTGGACCTTATGTATGGACTGATCCTTCCTCCAGACCCTCCTCCTTGAGCTTCAGGTGCAGGAAACACTTGAGCCATCTTTTTTATTAAAGGCTGTTGCATATCATATGTCTTACCTGACCTGTCCCATGATTAAGGCTCTCAGTTGGGATTAGGAGAACTAACTTCTGTTCCTGACTCCACTATGGGGATCCCCAATGACCTTAAACACTGGTCATGCTTCATGTTCCCTTAGTTGTCAACAGGAGACGGTGATTCTTGCTTTTTCTCATGCATATTTACAGACAGGGCTCATCTATGACTCCGGAGTCAGGCACTCGTATTAGAGATTTACTCCCATGTCTAGAAAGGTATTTCTTGCACTTACACCTGTGAACCAAAACTTAGAAATGTGAACTGAATATAATGGAGGAAATGGTATATACATACATGTATAGGCAACTGACACAATAGTTTTGAGGATCATGACTAGGGAATCATTGCCCCACTGCCAGACTGAGAGGCCATGATAGCCTGCCATCCATGACTTAGCTTTGCCTGAAAACTGAAGATGGCAGTAAGTCCCAGCAAATATCTCTGGTTACTGGATTAATTAGAGAGTACCTTTTATTGACCCTCAGTGCCTTGCTTTGAGGGTTAAAGAAGATCTCTTTTTCCGAGGGGGCTGGACAAGTGTTCTCCAGGCTGGAGTCCCAGGTATCTAGGAGGGTTTGGGGCTGCTGTGTCACTTGTTGAGGTGTTCCCAGGCCCATATTTACCTTTATCCAGTCTCAGTGTTCAGGGATAAGGGACAAAAGAAAGAGGAGCTGAGGATGGCCCTTCCAGTTCCCCTGCAGCCAGGATTCCTTTTATACTGAAGCCATTTTGTATGCAGCTGCCTTACAAGAAGTTCTTCACTCTGGCTGGAATTAGAGCAAAGGGAAGGTAAGTTGGACATTAGCTCTAGCTAGCATCTAGAGTGCCATCTTCCCTTTCAGCTTGAGCTAGAGCTGCTAAACCAGCTTAAAATCCAAATGTCCTACCATTTCTGCCTCAACCTGCTGCCTCACGTTACCAACCTGTGCTAAGGACAGCTACATTTTTCACAGTAAGCATGTCCTTCATGCCCTGGTGGAGGATCTGATCTCCCAGTCTAATCTGCTTGCATGGGAGGTAACAGCATTCATGAGGATATGAGCATGAAATTCAACTGTGAATTGTCTGGCCCCTTGTTTTATTTTGCTCATCAAAATGTTTGTTAATCCTCAAATTCCCTTCAACTTCTGCACCAGTGATTACATGTCTCAGAGTTTCCTAATACATGTTTCTTGTTCTTTTTCTTGAAAGCCCTGTCATTTATCAGATAATAGAAACAGTATGACTGAGATGAACCACAACCCAATAAGGATATAAAATATTCTGAGTGAGCATCTTGTGAAGAAAGAGGTCCTGAACTTCCTTCAGCAATAGCTTGACAAAAACAGAGGAATAAAGAGTATCTTTGCAAAAGCATAGATTGGGTCATAAGTGTTTTCTGGCCCAAATTACAGCTGTTTATCTCTTCTTATAGCCATCCATCACAAATGGTTTGAGCAGCCCCCCACAGCTCTTATTCTTGGCAAAATGCCATGCTTCCATTTTCTTTTCATTACTGGCCTACAATAAATTGTACTGATGTCCCAAAAGCAAAAGTCTCTCCAGTCCATTATCATTCCCTAGAGCCATCCTTTCAAACGTAGTTAAACTTGGATCTCTCTTGCCTCTAAGGCCTCTCTCTTTTTCAGACCATTTTCCATTTGGATTGACTGAAGCTCTAAAAGGTTAAATGAATTGGCCAGGGTCATACAGTGAGTCTGTGGCTGAGCAAGAGAGAGACCCTGCACATGACGACAACTGCAACCTTCTTCCCTACCCAAGCCCCTAACCCCAAGCCTTCAAGCAGCATAAAAGGGTTTTACAGGCAAAACTTCATCGCCCAGAAAACTACAGACTCTTAAATAGCACAGTTTATAATGGAAATACTGAGAGAAACATGACTGTAGCAGTGGAATAGTAGTAGCACATTACTTATTCCATTAATGGCTGTGTTCTTAATAGAAACAGGTTCATTACATGGTAAGAAGCAAAGTTTGCATTAAATAGAAACATAATTTTGTGTTTTATTGATTAAAAGGAGATTATATTTCCATGATGTTCTTTAGCAAATAGGATGCCTCAGAGGAAATGTATATATTTATATTACAAAGAGGAGGGGTTTATTACAGCATCATGGAAAGAAAACGTATCTCATAATGATAGTTTATATCACACAAGGGATCTGATAACTAAAAGTTTAACTCTTAACCCAGCAGAGAAGTCCAGAACACTGTATTAATGTATTAATGCAAAATGAATGTTTTTCATTTGGATAGCCTATTGTTACATGCTGCATGTAACAGCAACGTTAGACTCTCTCTTCTCGACTAGAAGACCCAATCAAACCTGTCCCTGTGGACTGCGTAGAGGAGGGGAATGGTGAGGGCAAATTATTACACTGATATATCAGCATCAGCAGAAACATAATCATCTCTAATCAGCAATATATGGCACACCCTTGTTTCAGTTCTCCCTCCTTAATGGTATAAATATCAGCAATACTAATTACCCACCAACTATTTCACTACTGTCTTTCAGTACTGGCTGTGAAACTGTGTTTTTTCTAAGCTTCAGTTCTGTGGGTGATGGGCTGAATTTCAGCTGTGTAAGGGCCACCTTTCCATCTGTCCCACCATTGCAGAGGGGTAGATCCTTGATATCCCAAAATCACCACAGAAGCTTTCATTACCAGATCAGAAACACATCAGCTTCATCTGGAGAACATCCTGCTGAAGGTCAGGGCGGGCTAGGGCACCTTGCAGGCTGCTCTGACTTACACCTTAGACCAGCCTTCAAATGCTGTGATTCATATTCCCCAAGGATTGCACTAGATTCAGGCAGATGGGTTTAAAATCTAAATCTTCAAAACACTGTGTGGATCCCGGTGCGATGTGAATGTGGGGATGTCTAGGCTGACTTAGAAGCAAGCACCTCCAAGCCCTAGTGTGTTATTTCCAGTTCAAGCAGAGAAGAGACATGCCAGGTGAGCACTTTTCCAGGGGTGGATGAGATTTTATGGAGTGCCCCAAAGTAGCTGGGTTGTCTGAAATACTCCCTCAGTGTGTAGCCTCTCTGAGACTATGTCCCCATAGCAGTTGTCTCCATTCATGGTTATACAGCTTGAACAGAAACTCATCACCTTTCTATCTGTCATGAGTCAAATCCATCAGGTCAGTCAAGAGTTAATTGAAAAGCTCCCATTAACTTCAGTGGGGCCAGACTTTGCTCCTAAATAATTCTGAGGAGTTCAATTAATGTTAATGGACGCCTAATGCCAGTAACTAACAATCTACCTTTAACAACCTAATTATTTCTTGACAGATGTTGGACTAATAAATAATCTAGTGGTCTTTGGTGATAGCTGTTTGACAGCTTTGGAAAAATGCCTCTCAAGGCAAAGTAAAAATGGTTTTCCACCAGCCACCTTGCAGATGGTCAGATTTTACAACTTGGCTGTGTTTTGATGTCCTTTTTTCTTTTTTTACTATGGCTGAAATATGCATGATAGGAAGGAAATACTGTAAATGTAGCTTGGTTGGCTCTACCATTCAGCCAGAGCACAAGATTATAGTTCCTAAGTGCTTACTGGCAAGTATGACCTGATCATTTGTAGTCTTGTTTCTCTCTAAATGTCTGTAAAATGGGGCTGAGGACTCCTGTGCCTGAGTGAGTTTTACCCAGAGAGCGGGCAACAGCTCTAGCTACCCTTTCAACCAAGTGATGTTTATAAGGATGCAGTTGTCTGGAGATACAGCAGTTCAGTGTTTCCAGACGGGTGCAAGGGGTGAGGTGGGAAGAAAGACCATTTCAGGGGTCTCCCAAATCTTTCATTTCTTAACATGAGAAGTGTTTCTTGCTTTCAAATATCCATACACAGAAACACACTGGCAGAAAAGTAAAAAAATATTTATTTGGAAAATGTGCTGGAGAGACTTGTGGAAATGCAGTCTACTTCATCCACTGCCCTCTATGGCCCAGGTCCCTGTTGTGTTGTCTTTTTGTGCCACAAACAAGGGTTCCCAAAGGGTTGCTCACATTTGTCACACAGGATGTAATCCAGCTGGTCTGTAGTTAATGATGATAGTGAAAGGAGCATGGAATAAATCAAAGACGGCTTCAGAAGACACTGAAGCCTTTACAGATGAAAAATGACAAATTTCTGAAGAATTTGTGGAATATCTACATTTCTGCTGAAAAATCAAGACTCTTCCATAAATGAGGATAAGGAGGAGGCATAATTAGAGCTGATGATTATTGTGACTTCCCTCCTTTTCACCAAAGGACTGTAGAGTTTGCACCTCTAACACACCCGAGCTGTGAGATCAGTGCAGCATTCAGTCTCCATTTGCATTTGCCTGCCTTTGACATGTAACCTGTTGGGAAACCTCCTTCACTCATGGAAACCTTTTTCACCAGTCTCAGAGGCTGGATCTGGAAAAGACTGTTTCTGTAACCATGTCCACCTCCTGCCTGGCAGCCTGCCTTGTGCTGCCTGGCATGGGCTTTACCTCCTGGGCTCTCAATACTTATTGTTTTTATAGGAACAAGGCATAACGATGATATTTATATAGTCCAGTATGGGTCTGATTCAGCTTAAACTGTGTGAGGATCTTTTTTAAGGAAATCATTTCCTTTTGGATGGTATTGAAAGTCTGCTCAGTGTGTTTAATGGTGCTAGACCTGGACAGGAAAAAGGCAAATTCGATATGTCTATGAATTCTGTGTTTTCAAGAGCCTACTGGGGAAATGCCAAACAACTTCCTGAACCAGACCTACCTGAAGATAAATGCTAGGGTGCTTGTTGCAGAGTGTGCTTGAAGGCATTGATCCCATATTTCGGGGAATTTGCCTGGCATGAGAGTTAGCGAGGCAGTCAGAGCAGAGGCAGAGATTGACACTGCAGGGTGCATCTCTTGTTCTTCCTCACTGGCACCCTGGAGCGACCGCCACTGTAGCAGCATCTGTGGCCCCGGCTGTTATGGCAGTTTTTCACCAAAGGAAAGCAGCTGGTGCTGATGGGGATCAAGCAGAAGAGAGATGTGCAGCTCACCTGGCAAAGTAGGGGTCTCCAGCTGAAACCCCTACCAAGGTAGGGGTCTCCAGCTGGTCACCCTTGGCTTCCTTTACAGCCAACATAGAGAAATGGGTGTGATTTATCTGACCCTAAAGCTGCCTGGTTTAGGATGAACCGAACTGCACAATAAAAATGTCCTCTCTGCACAGATATGGAGGAGTCAGGCCATTCAGCTCCAATGGAGATGTTCACACTGCCAGTGCTAATGCTGGGTCAGATGAATCTCTCCCACCAGACTTTGGACACTGATCTCACTCAGATGGCTGTTGTGTGGTTGCTGGCCCAAACAGTGTTAGCCCAGGCCAAAGATGATGATTTACAATTTGTCACTCACTCGTCTGAGGGCTGTGATCTTTGCAATACTGATCTGAGATGATTCCTGCGAGGTAATTCTTTCATTTGTTAACTTCTATTGCTTCAGTAACTTGGTAATAACATGCTACTTTTGCTTAGTGTATTTTGATGCAGCATCAAGTGTAAGTAGTTACTGTGTAAGACATTGCTGAGAGCAATCATGGGACACCTACTGGATGGAGAATATTGGATGGGATTGGTTGAGATGCAGAGAAGCAAAAAACGTTATGATTAATGACACAATGCTTATGCCTGTGCTCATAAACAAAACAGACCAGGGCCTGTGCTCTGGTCCTAGAAGTCACTGGAATCTCAAGGCTTGTCTCCATGCATCTAAACTCTCTTTCACTCATAATTAGGCTATGAAGTGCCCAGACTAGACTGAATGTTGTAAAGATCTTTTTTGGGTAGATCAGCTGTGGATGCTGATGGTTTCCTTTGATTCATATAGGGATGAAGAAAACATGAAGCTGTGATTTGTGAAAGTCAGGAGTAGGTAACAGGAGGCAGGCAGACTATACCTCTCTTGTCAACATGGGAAGGTTGGCATTGTTGGTGGCAGAGGAGGGGCAGAAACCCTTATGAGCATTTAGGCATGCTGTTATCTGCTGGTTTAGAGTTATGCCTCTGAATGAACTTCCCATTGCTTTATCCAGACTTTCCTGAACAGTCATAAGCACTGGGGAGTCCTCCACACGACAATTTTGTGGCTCTGCAAGAGTGCAGGACTTCATGATTTGTGATTTAGCTATACCAATGTGGCAATCTACATCTGTGAAACTTCACATCTGGCCACTGGCTGATATTTTGAAGAACATGATTTTATGGCCATGTTTATAACTGTGTGACTGCAGATGAGGATTAATCCATTTCCAGAGTAAGAACAACTCTGAGGATGAGAAGCAGACATTGGAGAAGAGGATGGAAGCACCTGGAACTTGTCGATGCTGAAAAAAGTAAGAAGAGATTGTTTGAAGAAGTGAGATTTAAAGACAGATTTGGATGTGTGATGATAGAGGCCCAGATTCTCAACCATTCCCAGCTGCTCTTGGGATACAACACAGCAATAAAATTAGGACTTGAAGCTCTGGGTGGCACAGAACTGGCAGATCCTCGGGGTTCTTTTTATGGTGTTCAACTCAGGAAGAAAAAGTAGGAAATCCTCCTTGTTTGAGCAGTTCCTTAGGATCACAAGTGTAAGTTAGAGAAATTCTACTTCTGATGGATTTGGGTAGTAGTTGGAGTAACTCAAAGCCATTAATGCCTCCCTTTGGTCATCTACTAGAAATATTTCAATGGTCTACAAGAATGTGGCCCAGGAAACCTATTACTGAAGAAGGTTGGATTATGGAGCAAAACAAAAACGAGAATGGGAAAATGTAGCAATAGAACTAAGAAGACCAAAATAGTTACGGAAGAGTGTGGAAAAGGGAAAGATGAGGTCAGAGACATTACAGAAGGAACAAACTGTATTTTCCCTGTCCCCTTACAGCATCTGCTAACTAACACATCCTCTCTCTCCTTTTCTCACTTTCATTTTCTGCACACTCAAAGATGAGACTGCTCATGACTTTATTTTTGGCTTTTCAATGTCTGTGTCCGTATGAATTTTACTCATCTGTATATCTCAAATGAATGAGATATGAAATGTAATTAACCAAGTAAATTAAATTAGCATGATTTGTCCTGTCCTTGTTCTTTGCCTCAAGTCCATCTCTTACATGTTTCTATGAATTATGGTTTCTGTGGGGAATGAGATTGAAGGCCTAAAAAGAATAATGTGTTGAAATTAGCGTGGTGCTGAGATGGGATCCTTGATTTAGGCTCATCGCACATTAACGACATTAAAAGGTCAAGCTCCATCCCCCCACACCTTTTAAGCAGTGACTGTTTCCTGGGCTATATTTACTTATGAAGGGAAACAAATGAGGAAAGATGAAGGTACAAAGTTGTATCCACTCATACTCCTGCAACAGATGGTCTTGCAGTTCAGCCCTGTGTTGTAACCACCAGGTGAATGGTCAGGTTGAGTGGGTAAAGCAGAGGAATGGTGGCAGTCGTCAAAAGGCCCTGTGGGTTTTGAAGTGGGGAAAAAAAACTTCAGGTGAATTTTGCATTTTCATCACATTCAGAGTAGCCTGGGCCCCTGGAAATATTTTCTCTTGCATTTTCCCTCGTGCTTGGAACTGGTGACATGACTGCTTTGTATTTGGCATTTTTCTTTCTTTTTTTGTTTGTTTTCGTTATGAGAATGTAGTGTCCTAAAATGTCAGGAGCCTCCTGTTCCCATGTCTATTTCATCTCAACATCACGCACTTCTTTGATCTGACAGATGATTTGTCTCAGCTTTGTTATGTTACAGTTATGTTACAGTGTTATGAAAACATGAACCTATGGGCCAGATCTGTTTTCCAGGTTTCTTCTCAGAAGTGACACTTGGCCTTTGCCTCACGGCCCCTTGTGCCCACCCCCAGTGGCACCATCTTCTGTTTTATTATTGGGGTTTATAATGCACTAATCCCCACCACATGGGGGAATGATGGTGAAAAGAGGCTCTACCAGCTTAGGATGGCAGTCAGTGGCTACCACCAGGTATTGCAGGGGACAGATGAAGAGTCCTGTGGCAGCCAGAAGATGACCCTTTCCCTAGCCACATTCACACATCGGTTTCCTTGGATAGACATTGCCTGGTGCAGGTTCATGTCTTTCACTTCCACTCCACTCACTTCCAAAATCTGTGATTTAATTTATTTTATGGCAAGTCTGGATAGTCTGAGCTCTGTTTAAAAGGATTTTCCCTTTTCTGCATCCTTCTGAGCTCTCAGCCTCGATCAGGACGTCATGGTTTCTTGCAGTGCGGCGTGCCATTGCTGAATTACACATGGTGCCAAGTACCATTCTCCTGCAGACTTTTGAATTTATCCTGTGAGCTACGTGATATCTATTAGAAGTTGCACAGTCCTTGCTGACCCGTTACTATTAAGGGAATACTGTTACCTTAACCTAAACTGCCTAAAAGAAGAATGGAAAGCTGTTTCTGCTTCTCCACTTACTACAACTCCCAAAGCTGATTTTTATCTTTTACAGACCCAATTTCCTGTTCTTTAGGGCTTTTTAATTCCTGATGCTTTGGGAGAGACCACACAAGCATGGAGGTGAATTGCCTAACCCTGCAAAGGGAGGTGGAACAGGTCCTGGGGCTTTTCTCCTACTGCTGTCCCTAAGTGTTAGGGATAATTTCTTCAATGGTCTGGCTTGCCTCTGTGTTACAAGATGTGATTTTCCCTTTGGCCCTTCCAGCTTTCAGTGCTCCTGGCCCTGGGGCAGACACAGGGTGTAAGTTGCTCACTGCTGGAGAAAAGGAGTATTTGCTTGGCTCTAGCCACTTCTGGTAGTGGTAACCCAATGCACTGCTGTCTGTGACAAGCTCATTAACCACTTTACATGTTGACTCTTACCTCCTCCTGAAGAATTTCCTGCTAGGGCTCTCGCTGTGCATTAGCTTGAGTGCTGCTTGTGTGATGGAAATAAAGTGGCTTAGACAGAAATGTGAAGTGTCCTCTTGGGGAGTCCTTTAAACAAGACACAAAATCCAGTAGTGGCTGAGATGTGGTTCCCCCTTTTTCTGACACCAGAGAGGGACAGGAGGAACTGGGTAATGGCCACCATGAACACAGCGTGGGCAGTTGGAGAGCAATTAACTTGCATGGTCAGAAAAAGGTGCTTTCAGTCCAAGTTGTTTGCTAGACATGGGCAATGCCAGAACAGAGAGAAGACTCTCCCCAGGAGTATGAGCACAAGGTCTTGGGGGAAGAATGAGCAGCATTTAATGCCCTATGTAGGCAACCCAGTCTTCTTGTTCATCACCCTGTCAGGAGAAACGATGCCACAGATAACTTACCTTGAGATCTTTTGGTTGGTGCTCATGGGCCCTTGCCAACATGGGACATGTCTAACACAGCAGTTGAATGATGATGAAGAATGCAGAGCTCTTCTCAGAAACACAACCAGCAAAACTCCTTCTTGAAGGGAAATAAGACCAAGTGTTGCAGCACTGGCTCCCTCAAAGCTCCTGGAGGCACTGGTCCAAGTTATCCCCTCTGCAGTGCTTTCACTGGACAGAGCAGCAGTGAGAAGCCCTGGTCAGGTCTCCTGACACTGAGGTTTGCCCCTGCCTCACCAAGAACACAGCAGTCCAGTTGCTTCTCATCCCAGATGCCTGTCACAAGGATCATTCACTGCAGTGGGTCTATTGTGTTCCCCCATATCAGAGGGATCTTCAGGTTGGCTTTCCACCCCAAAGGAGCACAGTGGGCCTTTTGGGTTGTGCTGCCACCTCTGTATCAGTTTCACCACTGCAGTTAAATCACAACAGTATTCTCTAGCTTTTTGCAAATGGAGCAATGACAGAGCAGAACTCTATGACCACAGAGTCAAAATCTTGCCTGGGTCTTTGGATGCTTCCCTATGAGCAATATCTGGATGAGTTCCATTTACTCCGTTACTGGGGAAGCCTGTACAATTGCACAGCCACTTCCCACATCCGAGGACTGTGCCTCACACCAGCCAGTGCTAATGGCTGAGTGGGTGCTGCTCTCTGCGTCAATCCAAGTACAGACCTGAGCGCAGCTTCACTTCTGCACCATTGCCAAACTAGGATTTCTGTACTGGAAATTTATACTACTGTGATGGGCTGAATGCAGGAGAAACAGGACTCACCGTGGAGATCTTTTACAAAAGAACACAAGGTATGCAAATGTGGCTCGGAACCCTCTGAATCCTAGTTGTCTGAGCAGGTTTGATAATACATGTAAACTGGCTCAGACACTTTACTGGGAAAAGTTGTGTCAGAGCAGCAAACTCCAGCACAGCTTGCATTGCGAGGATGCTGATGCCTTTAAGCCATGTGCTTTACAGGTCTCTTGTCTCTGCATAACTCTGCTCGTGGTATACGTGAGGACTAGGGTCACACATGAGCCTTCATTAGTTGCAGATGGCAGTGGTGTTATGGGAGTGGTAAATTTTGTTTTCAGTTTTCTGGGGAGAAGCTTTGCCTTGCTTTCACCTTCATACCGCATGAATTCATCCCGATGTTCTCCTGATCTGCCCCCTCCACTCCACCTCGTTAAAATTGTTGTGCAATAATTGTAAATTTTACAGCGGTCAAATTAGATTATTTCCCTTGACACAGAAACAAACAGACTGCTAGGAAATGACCATTTCAGATTACTGGAAGAGTCACATAACGCTCCCGAGCCCAGGCCAATTGCTGTTCTCAGTTCCACATGTGTAATCCCAGGGATATCATTTAGGGCTGCACACATGAAATGAGAGTGAGCATCGTGCCCCAACATGCATAAATAGCAACGGACCCCATCCTGTGTGCTGCTGTCATCAAGTCCAAACCACTGTGCTTATAAACCAAACACAGTAAATTTAATTAAAGGATGATCCCACAATGCTAATCAGATACATGTGCAGATCCCAACCGCAGGATCAGGCCCAGAACTCTTGAGGGCTGAGCCCCATCTGCTGCCATGGACTCGTTTAATAATTTGGGGTCTGAGGAACCACAGGATTGGGCTTTGAGTTGTTTTGTTTTTGAACCAAAGCACATGCCAAGAAATGCACCCAGAGGTTTTCGTTTCCTTCCCCATGATGTCCCTGAGGCTGGCAGCAGCAGCAAGCAGAATTCCCTCCGCCGTGCCAGGCAGGCAGGCTGCCCAGAGCAGTGCCAGGAGGCAGGCTGCTTTGGTCCAGCACCGGGCTATGCCCAGGGTGAATTTAGCTCAGACCAGTGCTAGATTCACCATGCCACACAGCAGCAAGGCTCTGTTCAGCTCCCAGTAGTTGTCAACACTTCAAAAGGCATATCAACCTGGCGTTAAGCCTGCTTGATGCTATACAGGGTCATCACTGCTATGGCCATGCTATACGTTGAAGCCCGATACGCACCTGGCTCTTGGCTCAGAAATGATGAAAATGAGTGCAAAGGGAGTAGTTTTACCATTATCGGCTGGTGAGCGTCATCCCCATAGGAACCGTGACAGCAGGAGGTCATCGTTTGCTTGCACGTGGAGACCGCAGGTTCATTCGCACGGGTTAAGGGCATCTTAGAAGATGTAGGAGAGGCTTGCATGGCTTTAACCTGCGCTGATTTTAGGCTACAATCTCTGCACGGAGAGCCTCAGCTGGAGCCCCTGCTACGTCTGCATCTGCTGCACTGATCCCTGAGCTATTGCTCTTCGGTGGAGGAGGGAAGGAGTTCAGTCTCCTGTGTTCAGCACCTTTCCTCCTTTGACAGAAGAATGAAAAGCCCCGCCCCGAGTGTTGTGCAAACAGGAACCCCGTTTTCCATGTGCTCTGCACTGCAATGCTGCCATTAGCTGCTGCGAGGAGGAACCTCAGCTAATGATAGCAGTTATTCCAACAATGTTAATGATTTGTAGAAAGATGAATTAAGCAAAGAGACAGAGCTGCATAAGTCTATTATTACCCTGTGCCTAACTCTATTAAAAAGAGCTGAGCTGTTCATCCATTTATGAGCCATTGACAGGGAAGCATATATCTCCATGAAAAAGGTCAGATTGCTCCAAAATGGTCATGGGCACATTTCTTTTCAAGGAGGAGCTTTCTGTGACAGAAAGTCTGTGTTTGGCAGGGGGCTTCCAAATGCAAGGCTACCCAAAAGATTTCTTTCCTGCCTGCTGCATGCACAAGGACTTACCTTCAGATTTTGAGGTGCCAATTAAGGGGACAAAACCCCCAATTCAGCCTTGACCGCTTGCTTGCAGCTTGTACATGGTGAAGGCTACAACCCACTGGCAGAGGAAAGCTCTGCATTTCTGGGGCTGTGACAGAGGCAGGGCACCCTTGAGGAAAGCTGGGTGTTTTGGATGAGTGTTATTCCTCTGCCCCACTCCAGTCTAACCCCTGGGTTTAGCCCTGTCTGTCTATCTCAGAGTATTTTAGGAAGCTGTCATTGCAGTATTGAAGTGCCACTTGTTTAGTGCAGTCGGGATGAGACAGACCTGAAGTTCCCTATTGATCCGCAGAAGAAAAACAGCCTCATCAGCAGTGGGGATAGCATCGCAGCGCAGGGCTGCCTGGGAGGTGGAGGCAGCCAGCGGCCAGGCCCCCCGCGGTGGGGGAGCCGCGCTGCTGTCTCCTCACCCCTATAGGGTGCGTGCGTATCAGAGGGGAACTGGGCAGAGGAACTGGGCAAAGGGCAAGACAGATTTGCAAGAGGCACTACTGAGCTCTGAGTCTGTTTTCGGGTAGCTATGTGTAGTACTGAGAGCAGATTAGCCATGACCTCCTCAGTAGGGGTGCATCAGGGTCTATAAGTCCTGCCCTGCAGTTCTCCCTCAGGCATGCAATTGCACCTCTCTGGTGGCTGTAAAGTCTACTGTTGTTTCAATCCACAATGACAGTCAGGTCACAATGGCTCTTACCTACTAATGAGCTACACAAGACTCAGCTGGAAACAGTGACCTAGAAGTAAAGTACTTCATATCTCCTTCTGTCTAACGACCTGACATCTGGTGCTGTTCTGTTCCTCAGAGGAGTTTAGCAATGAAGGCAAAACCCAGCTAAGCTGCAGGTTTGGCTGGTTCGTCTGTTGGAGGCTGTGAAACTTGTGCAATGTGTGGCATGCTTTGCAGGGTCTACTCCTGTTTTTCCCTGCCAACTGAAAAGAGGTTCAGGAGCGGCTGGGTGTGCGCACCTTGAATTTTTGTCATGTCTTGATTTCAGTGTGTTGTGTCACTTCTGTTATGTTGGGCCATGGTGTGTCATCCCTGATGCCATGACATTATTTGCTGACATCTAAGGAAATAAGATGGAAGCAGGCTTTCAGCTGTCAGTGCTGCTTAATATTTGCACTATGGTCATGTCTAGAGAGCTGAAGTGAGACAGGGCTCTTCAATGAGGGCAGCACAGCAAAAACAAGGTAAGAAGTAGACCACTGCCTGAAGAGCTGTAAGCTGAACATGAAAGACAAGGCATGGGAGGAAGGAAATATCCCGCCTGTTTTTTTCTGATTGCAGCCTGGGCCACAGAGAAAACATGTCACTTACGAGGATCACAGAAGCCCTCAGCAGGGGAGCGGGATGGACCCTGCTCTGCCTGATCCCACTTCCACGCTTCATTAAATCTGTCCATCCTTGTCTGGCAGTAAAAAGAGAGGCTGTACCAAAAAGGAACTCCAGCACCACACTTTACCCTCTAAACCTGTAAGAGTGGGCTGCTGTCTAGGCAAGGCACACAGTGCTGAAGATTTCCTCTGATATTTCCTCTTATTGATAATGATGGGCAACGCAGGGTAAGTCGCTGCTGAAGATCAAATGTTTTTTGTGACATGCAATGCAATTTGCCCACCTCCTGCTGCCAGCTGAAGCCATGCCATTGTAGCTGCTTCATGCAAGACAGGAAAGTTGCTTGTGAAGCTCCTTTCAAGGGACATTGCTTCCAAACCAAGCCCAGCATGTAGGTTATGGAAGGTTGTCGTCTGAAACCAGTGATGGGTGAACAGATTTACATAAAATAAAAGACAGCCCCAAACCTCTCCTATCACTCAGATTGCATCTCACCCAAGCAACAACTACCTCTTTAACCAAGCGAGTTCTGACCTTTTTCTGCAGGCTTGGCAAAATTGCTGTTTGTATTTAAAGTCTGTTGTTATCTGCTGTTATCTGATTTCTCCTAGGGTGTTTCTGGGTGGGTGGGAAGGGCATCTCTCTCCATCACGTTAGCTCTATTGTGTTCACTTAACAGGTTTGACAAAGTCCTGTTAAAATCCAGCAGTGCTGTGGGGAAGAGCCTAGATTATATCATCTCACTGCAGATCTTACCGTGGCTTTTCAGCCCTCATCAATTACTGCAATTCAGACAAATGTCTTTTTTGCTAATTCAAACCAAGTGATCCTAGAAGACACTCAATTGACATTCTAAATAACTTGTGTCATCTGTCCATTACTCAGGCATAGTGTGGCTGTAGTTCCCCAAAATCAATATGCCTCTGCCCCAACATACTAAAGGGCTCGATTCTACCTCCACACATTTCCGAGTCTCCTTACTAAAATCACTGTGATAGATCTCTGGAGACAAGAGTGAAGGTTATATTAGTGACGATAAAAAGGTTTAAGTGGGACTGCCCAACGCTTTCAGGATCCAGCCCTAGCTCCCCTCGACACATTACTGTCTGTTTTGTGAGTAGGACTTCATAAAGCAGTTAAACAAATTAAACAAAGCAACAGGTTAGACAAAGAGCAGGTTCCTAGCTTGAGCAAAGAGTTTGCTGTGACCTGAAAAGTCCTTTTATACAACTGGAACTGGAAACTTCTGGGAAAGCTGGAGGTCCTTAATGAAGAAAATGAGGACTGCCAGCAATATAGTGAATAGTTGGGCTGCTATTTCCTTTCAAAGCAGATTATAGATAAGAACCAACAGACACTAAGCAAAATTGATTTCTGTAGCAATTAAACCTACTCACCTTTGAGGAGTTTGTTACAGCCACAGAAAATAGGAGATAAATGCTTAGAGGAGCTGCAGAAGATGTAGCAGAGTACTGTGCACCACAGCCAAGCAATTTTGTCGGCTCCTTTGAGTTTCATAGTACGATGAGGAGATGATGTAGCTGAATGTGTGGCAGAGCTGGAGGGGCTAATTGAATGTTGTTTGATTAGCAACCTCCTGAGGGATCTGCTGTGAGACAGATGGAATTTCATCATTACGAGTGCCATAAACCATTGCTGATTGCTGGTGGAGGAGAACTTCACCTGGCCCAGAACAGTGCTGTCAGCCGCAGCAAAGGAAGAAACTGTGAAAGACTGAAAAGACAAGTATTTAGAAATACCCAAGACAACTGAGCTGACCAACCATAAAATGGAAAACCTTGATGAGATTTTTTTTTTTTTACTGTGAAAGCGCAGCTTGTTTTTGTAGCAAAATCTACATATGAAGTAGGCCAGTGTCATATATGCCTCAGGATGGGATGTTCAGGCAATGGCAGCTTTCAAAAACAACTGCTCAAATCCACTATTTCATCCCGAGGTAAAGGAAGGGAGCAGGGGGCTTTTGATTTTGATCAGGCAGAAGATGCAAGCAATGTTGCTTTCTAAAAGGCAATGATGGACTTTATGGCACAAATGTAGAGTTAAACAGCCTGTCAGCTTCCACAGTAGCACATACAGCGCCCATCAATGGATATATATCCTGAAGGGCAAAAGAGGACAGAATCCACTGCTGAGTGCCGCATTGATATGTGGGCTTGCTTTGGGGGACTCCTTCTGGTGGCAGACTCTTGGGTTGTTTCTCTAAAACACAAATGCAGAGATAAAATATGTATTAGTCCTAGATATTTAGGCCAAAACCAAAATCTGTCAGGTAGAGGTTGTTTGCAAGAATTAGAAAAGAAATGTCAAACTAGAACCCACAGATATACTACTTCTCTGTGAAAATGCATGCAGGCATTTATAAAGGGTTAGGACATTTAGAAGGGAGAATAATGTGGATTTATGCAGAGGATGGGCTCATGCTGAAGTAGCTGCAGGTAGGGTTAGTTGCCCACGCCCTTGGAGGAAGGATTGAGGAGGGGTGGTGAAGGAGGGCATCATTCACTGCTGCTCTTGTCTGCCTGAATTGCACTTCAAGTCCCGGTATTTGAACCAGAAAAAACCCAGTTTCCTCTGCAGCAATTGTGCACAAAGCAATAGTGAATCAAGTCTCTGGAGAAGACAAGCACCCTGTCCCTCAGACATGAACTGTCAGGGCAGGGTGAGGGCGGGATGAAAGCTTAGTGGAGTGGGTGCATAGCAGCGATCTGTGCAGACAGGGCTGGGTGAGCACAGTGAGGATCTGATTAGCAGGACAGCAAAATAGGCAATGAGAAGCCCTGGAGATCATCAAAGAGCAAATGAAACATCACTGAAAGGGACCCTGTGTTTTACAGTGAGAGTATGTGATGCCCTCAAGTACAAGAGAAGATATTTCAGTCACTGGGGACAACAGGACTTCATAACCAAACATCCACTCTCTTGTAAAACTAGAAGTGTTCTAAAATCAGAAGTGTAGTACCTGGGCTACCCAGTAGGCAGGGAAAGGATTTACCCTATGGTTGTTCACTTGTAACCTTTAAATAAGCCAGCCACCTGGGAGGCAATGAATTTGTGAAACATACTTAAGTTGGTTAAAAATTATTATCAGAGTCGCTCTCAAATATTTAAATTCCTTTAGAGACATTACATGAAAACCTGAGATGACTTGGTACCAGTGGAAAAAGACAAAGAGACCATTATGAGAAATCTAAAATTTATGAGGTCATGAGAAGTGCTTTCCATTTTGACCCTTGCAAAGATCATCAGTGCCACGCCCCGTGACATTGTGGTACAGAACATGAAGGCTACTGGGGGGTGGACAGATGGCTTTGTCATCAGGTCAGTGACTAGGGCAGAAAACACTAAATTAGCTGATGGAAGAAAGGCAAGTTGTTGTTCTGGGAATAAAACATCTCCATTGCTGCCTAGATGGGAAGTACTTTATTTTTCTGGCATACCATAGCCTGCTAAAAGGATTCTTCCATGGAAACAAAGGCAGGCTGACCAATGCACCCAGCCAGCTGCTCTGCTGGGTTTTATCCTTTTCCATGTAGGAAATAGTCTGTCAGGTGAAGGCAAACGTAGACGTCCTCTCTCTGGCAATGGCATGTACTGCAGAGATTGAGTCACTCAAAAAAGAGAGGACATATCCTCCCTCAGCAAAGGGAAAGGGTAGCTTGGACACAACACATGCTGCATACACAATACATGCTATTGTACATTCAGAGACCAAGAATTACATCAAATGCACAGGGCATTTTTTGCCTAAAATCTTTGTAGAGGTGATGAGGACCTGAGAAGTCCATCAGCATGTGTTCTTGCAAGAAGCTGTTTCATTCTGTCTCTCCCCAGGATCCCTGGGATGCTCAGCATGTAGGATTGACCTCTCCTGATTTGAAAATTCATACTGTGGGACATACACACCCAAAAGAGCAAGAATGTCCACGGTGACCTCAGCAACCTCCACTGCTAGCCCCAGAAAGAGTAAACCAGCTGTGGCTATGCAGAAACCACCCCTAGGGATTGTGGAGTTTGAAAAGTAATGAGTGTGGACATACTGAAGACTTTCTGAGCAAGAATGGACTTAAATGTGCTCAAGCATTTTAATACAATCCAGCTTCAAATAGCGTATCGGAGAGCTGCTAGAAAGGGGGTGTGAAGGAAGTGATTAATGGGAGCTTGGAAAAAGCTCTGGATAGATTTCTTTTGAACTATGCCTCAAATTACAATGGATGTGAGCCTGGCCTAGCTGTTCATGAGCAGGAAGATAACAGTCATTTGGCCTTAATCTATCCCATCCTGGGAGAAGAAATAAAGCTAGCCTCTTAAATACAAACCACTCACTTTCATGCAAAGGATGAGTACTATGTAAAGACCATCCACATAAAAATGCCAGTAGTTGACAGTCTACATTATCTCTGGGTATTGCCTCAAAGTAATTGGACTCCTTCTATTTAAGTAGTGGCTGAGGCTTAAGATGGTATCAGGACAGTGTGTCCACCAGATGATGTCTAAATATTGGAGCTTGAGGCCCTCTTCCGTGAAGGAGCTGAGGCCTGGAGATGTGTTTGTGTGCTGCTTGGGCACAAGATAGAGGCACCTTCTCAATTCCTTTTCTTGACAAGGGAGATACCCCTGCCATGCAAAGGAGAGGATGTGAGTGCTATGGACAACAGGTATGAAATAGGCGACATGAAAGAGCCTCTGATTTTTAAAGTAACGCACATGAGCTCTCATTAACAATCTTGGCTGTTAATGGCAAGGGAAGAATAGAATAAAGACATCACAGAAGTGTTAATATCTTATCTGGGGCATTATGGGATGCAACACCCTCATTTTCTGTTGTCTGTAGCTGTGTGATAAATAAGGCAACAGGTTCCCACCTGCAGTGCTGTGCAGAGACTGTTTGGTTTTCTTCAACAAAACAGTCTCTTTGCTCAAGGAACTGTTTTTTTCCCCACCTTAGTCGAAGCCCTGAGGAGTCTGGTCCTTCTTGGGTAAACTCATTCCTTGGATGTATGAAGTTATTTCCTTTTACTCCTTTTTTTTTTTTTTTTTGTTTCAAGGAGAGCAAATAAGAAAGGCTGGCCCAAAAGCTGGGCTAGTTTGGAAGACTTTTATCTGCTCCCTGGAGGTGCATCAGTTGGTGCAGTAGCCCTGGGGAAATATTTTCGATTGCGTGGATGCCAGATGCATGCCATAACCTGATCAGCCCTGGTTTTGAGCCTGCAAGCACTGTTGGGGGAAGATACAAGGACCCATGCAAGGAAGCTGAGCTAATCTGCTCATGGAGATGGGGAGCTAAGTGGAGTCTCCTCTTGTGTCCAACCCCACGTCCACAGCAGCTCCTACCACTGGGCCAGAAGAAGACCATGCAACGGAAAAGCTTGAGGGCAAACATGCATTGAGCTCATTTGTGTTTTCAGCAGCAATAAAGAAACCCCCAGCCCAGTTAGTTATTCAGCCGTGAGCACGCAGCAAGGTGTGTGCTTGTGCGCGGGCAGGGGCAATGTGGGACTGCAACCTCCTTGCTAGCACCTTTTAAACGTGAGCATGAAAGAACGTGGTTTGTCTTAGCAGCTGCTTTTGGAGTTGTCTCTGGCTGTCATTTTTGGGGAGGGACGGGAGCAGGGAAATTGGGTTGGGTGGCAGATGGTGTTAAACAGGAAGGGAGGCAGTGTTTGTTTGCAAACATGTCGAGGTGTCGTTCCATTATTGCCCGGCGCTCTTGACAAAAATCAGTGTGGGAGCTTTCTGCCAGCTACCGCAGCCCCGCAACGCTGCGCGGCAGATGAATGAACGCCAACCAGGGAGCAGGTCCCTGCCCCAAAAGTCCTCCCTGGGAGTGCGACAAGCAGGAGCAAACATGGCAGAGATTCAGTGACAGGCACGAATGAGGACGGTGGTGCCCTGTATTTCAAGGCTAGCGAGGGGTGCTGGTGGTGTGCCTTCAGCCAGTCTGCGTCTCTAACTGCTTGTTTCTCCCCCTTGCCTTCCTCGGAGATGGAGTGATGTCTGCAGGAAAAGAGAAATGCCACCCGTCAACATGCTGGGAGGCAAAGAGCTTGTGTCTCGCTGCACCCACGCAGTGGGTTTCAGGTGTTTGGGACCAGCACTCAGCTCCTGCATTTTGCCCCATCCCCGTTACAGGGAGCAGGGCTGTGGTGGCTCACCCCAGGAGATGTCACAGCCGTTCACTTGTGGCACGAAAGGGATGGTACTCATGTCTGCAGCCACGGCAGGTCCCTGACAGGAGGGAGCCCTGCTGCAGATGCTGATGGAGACCCTGCTTGTGTGGGGAGCATCCTGCACCTTTAGCACGCGTCTGGGCACACAGCTGCTGAAGCCTTTGCACTCTTTGCACATACAGTATTGCTGTTGACAGCTCCTACAGACCAATGCTAGAGTCTCAGGAGCTTGCACATTTAGGAAAGCCAGCTTTGCCATGATCACAAGTTTGCTGATGGTGTGGCTGGGAGGATTGCCGGGGTTTTTAGCCTCCCCTATAAGCCCCTGGGTCATGCTCACCCTGGCGCAGTGTCGATGGGTTTCAAGACACCACCCCCCAGTGCCAGATGTGGGCAGCAGGAGGGACCCAGCAGTGCTGTGCTGAGCCCGGGGCAGTTGGAATCTCCCTGCCTGCAGCCCCACAGCACGGTGGGTGCTGGGGAGTTAACACCCCACTAAGCCTGGGACTGCTGCCAAGGCTACCTCCATAGGGACTGAATGGGTTAAGCATGAAACTTCTTTCATGGCAGCCTTTATGAGCATCCTCCTAAGCCATCCCAGACCTCCTCTTTTTTTTTTTCCTGAAAACATGGTGGTTTAGGACATTGTTGCTTGTGCTTCTCCTTTCTTCTCCTGCTGGGAGAGCCAGGATTGATGACTCAGAAATTGCTAAAAACATCACGCTCAGCACTGCCGCAATCAGAAGACTGGCTTAAAAATCATGAGATTTCAACCAAAGAGAAATGAATTCTTTTCCCTTGTCCTCTGGTGTTTTTGACTTGGAGGTAATTCTTCAGTCATTGGCTCTGAGGAATGCATTATTTTATTTTGTTTGGTTTTTAATGGAAAATGGAGTTCCTATCTTGTCTCCAGAAAGGCAGGTCTGAGCACATTACCATGTCTTGTGCCTCTCCAGTGGAAAACGTGAGAGTTGCCCACATCCAAGTGTAGGAAATACCAGTAAGGACGAATGCAAACACCCAACTGCACCATTAGCTCTTATATGAATATTAATGACCAAGGTACCACTGCAGTGAGTCAAGATCTGGGGAGCCAGGTTGTCTCCAGATCCCATGACCACTTGCCAACAGGAAAAATGAGTGAACTTTCACTGGCTCTTTTTCAGGGCTGGATATTGTACTTTAATGAACAATCAGAAGGCAACTAGCTGGAAAATAACTGGACCTTTAACAGCCTTGGTGCTTAATTTACCATGTACTTTTTCTTATGTTCTCCCTCTCATTGCTGATATTATATCAGCATGGCCGCCTTTCTGACACTGGTTTTATTCAAATATTGCTGTTTCATCTCGCCTCTGCTCCTCACCCTGCTTCCCTGGGCTATTTCACTGGGTCTGCCTCACCTGTCAGAGCGGCCCATCACTGCCTCCTCAATCACAGCCCATTAGGAAAGGCTGCACACCGGACGCCACTCTCTCTGTGCTCACGCCACGGTCCAAACACCAGCTCCTCCATCAGATTTGGGGCTGGTTACAATGCTGTTGAGCCCACCCTGCCTCGGTGGAGGGGGCCGTGTGTGGCGGCTGTTTGGATGGAGTCATTTAAATCTGTGATTTATGTGTTCTTCACACTTTAACTGCATCGAGGAATCTCTCACTCTGGCAGTGTCTAATCTCTCGACATTTCACATGCTCTGCCTGCACAGTGTCAGAAGATGAATAGTCCATTCATATGGGGAGTGCTTCACATCCAGATATGCTGACTTACAATGCTGATAGACTGGAGCAAGAGATGAAGGATAGCAGCAGGGACTGGGTAACTTGTTGTGCCTACCAAACCTCATTGATTCAAAAATAAAATGCACTCTGTGTTTATCTGTAAATGATAGCATTTTTACTCGCATGACTTTTTACTTGCAACTTCCAGCAGTTCTCCTCCCTATTTGCTAGTCTCTAAACAAGCTGCAAAGCATATCTTTGCCTTTAGGGCTTGCAGGGTGGTGCACACAGAGCCAGCTTTGGCAGAACAGGCTATTGAGGAAACCTGAAAGCTCTCTTTAGAATATGTATGTGAGTATTGTTATTGTTTGGCACTGAATCTGTCACCTGAAATGCCTGAGATTTTCTTAATGGTGCATGCACATTTTGCTGGCTCCTTTTCTCTGCTCTCCTTAACGTGCAGTTGTTCTTGAATACCATAGGGCTGAAGTCCTAGATTTTTTTTTTTTTTGGCATTGTAACAAATAGGAAGATACCACACTATACCATCAGACAGAGTGGGAGGAAAAAGATGATTTTGTCCTCATCTGAGGAACTAGCAGCTTAAATAATTTGCCCAAGGTCATAGAGAAGGTCGGTATCATCAGATCAGGGAACTGAAACCAAGTCTTTTTTCAGAGTTTTGATCGTAAGACAAGTTTTATCATCCCGATCTGCTACATTTCCACACTGAAATATATTACTTACCTCTAGAAGAGGTAAAACTTCCTTACAAAGAATATTTGTAAAGAATGTGTCCCCATCCAGTCAGCAGATCCACTGTGGATGACTCTTGATTTTCTTCTGTAATTTCTGTATTTGCACTGAAGAGTTTCAAACAAATGAAGAAGTTCATCTGTATTGAGATGTGATACAGCACCGGCAAGAACGATCATATCAGACAAGTTTAAGTTAATAGATAAGTAGAAGCACAAACGAGAAGCTGGCTGATCTGAAATCTCAATGCTTGTAAATCGAAAAATGTGAACATTCAGCTGAGGAAGGAGGAGAAGGGAATGTTTCTCACTGAAATCGCCATGTCCGGTTTATTCCAACCACACAAATGATATCTAGTAAATCTTATTTGACTGCCTAATAAATGCTAAGTTACTTCTACAAAAGAGAATCAGCTTTGGCAGAGTTTGAGGCTTAGCCTAGAGCAGTCCCCAGTCTGGCTGGGACTGGTTAAAGGAGTCTCCTGCACGACTACTCGTTGGTGATTGACTCCATAATCTTCAGTCTGGAGGCTTTCTGTCACGCTCATATGAAAATTTTTGGAATTTTGGAGACATTCCTGAGAGAGTTTTGTCCCACGTGTATTCTTGAAGTCTGAGGTCAGGAAACAGAGCACAGTGATGGGATCAGAAAGGAGGAGGGGTTCTTCCATTTCAGTTGCAGTCTTATGAAGCACTTAAAGCATGAAAAAATGATGTAATTACATATGTTTGAGCTGTCATATAAGTGAAAGGCAGGAAGAGAGGACTGTCTGCCATAATCCAGGTGTGGACCAGGGGCAGATGCATATATTAAGCTGTCAGCGATGTGAAGGACTCTTCACTCTAACCCACCAGCTGCAATTATGTTCCCAACGTTCATTTTCTGCGTTGAAGTTTCCTGAAAATATCTCTGCCACTACATGAACCATCTTGGAAATATTGACCAAATATAGCTTAAATGATACATTTTTATTTTCTTCTGAGAACATAAGAAGATATGAAAACATGGATTTCTATTTTTTTAATGTAGAAATCACAGTTGGCCTGTGTTTGAATACAGACCAGCAAATAACTGCCATTAAAAGGGGGATGGGGCTTGGAAATGGGTCTAGCACAAAGATTGTTTTTTTATCATTGCAGTGAGTAACATGATGAAATGCTGTCTACTTTAATTTCCACTAATTTGGCAAGTTACTGGAGTAACTCTAGGTGCAGATTTTCAGAAGATCTTGGAGGTTTTGAATGTGTCTGAAAATATGGATCTTATTTTAGGTGTCTAAATGGGAATCAAACACTTGTAAAATAATGTAGTCCAGTTGTGGCTGCTGAGCACTTAGAAATCTGGCCTTCAATTCTCAAGAAAATCTGGCTGCTAACATGTTTAAAGACTGAGAAAAGCATGGCTAGAACATCAAGCCAAAGGAAACAATTTGTCTTGTAATGACAGGGTTGAGAGGTAGATGATATTCTTTTAAATAAGTACAGTACCTAGGTCTGGATGATCTCTGCTTCCAACTAGATGAGGATATAAAGACACTGGTAATGAGATTCATTACAGCAGCTTTCTAATCTCTTTCACTACAAAATACATTACATTTGGAATTTAACTGTGTGTGCAGCACACCAGGTGGCCAAGCTGCTTTTACTGGGAGAAAATAAAGAAGCTGAAATGCACTGCTATATAGTGCTCTTAATGCCTAATAATGTCATAGAGGAAGAAGTATGTTCTTGCTCTCTCTTGCTGATGACTGCCGAGCGAAGCACATGTTATACAAAGTCACATATGCTGGAGAATAACGCTGCTGCGGGAGCCCTTAGCTCACTGGTATGTGACACTGCAATGTGATTAGGAAAGAAATTACATACTGGCAAAGAGCTTTCCCCCATTTTGGGAGTGAGAGAGAAGAATTACCCCCTTGGAAACGTTATATCTGAGTGAATTTACTTTTCCATGGGCTGATATTCTTCTAAGGAAGAAGGATGTTCTAGCTGTTGCTCAGCAGAAAGGACATTTTTTTTACTTTATGGGCCTGAGGTGGCCACAGGGTCCTGGGCCAAATTGCACCTTGGGCAAAGCACGGAGGGGTTCACCAGTTTCAGGGGAATTTGAGTCTGAGGTTGTGTTGCACTGAATTTGAATATGGAGACTTAAAAATAGGGCTTCTAGTTCACATCCCAGTCTCTGAGGTGTTCTTGCTAACGGTGGAGGTGTGTTGACATGGCAACTCCCTAAATCTAGCCGTGAATGCTGTAAGCTTAGCTCCTGGCCTACCAGGACTGGAAACTCTTCTGAATCAGAGGCTAAGTCAAGGCTTTCTGTCCACTGAGAGTGACACTACTGTATTGGTGAAATTGGTCTATGTGGGGTTTTCACCTAATCTCATAAAAGCCCTCAGAAATTTTGCATTTTATTTTAATATGAACAGAGCTGGGCTGCTCACCTGTAGTACCTGATCATAATAAGACACCATTTCTCCCCTTCTGGTACCTAAGCTTGCTGTGGTACAGAATTACTTTACCTTTTCCATTCCCTCCTCCTGCTGGTTGGTGCTGAGCAGAAGCTGTGGTTGGTTTTGGTAGGAAACTATGGATGGGCTGTGAAGCATAGTGTGAGTATTGAATGCTCTCCTCAGCTGTTTGTTGTGGATCAGATTCGCTCTTTGCCATGGGCTGGGATCCAGTTGCAGGACAGAGGCTTTACAGTTTTGTTTTCTGGATTTGCTACATGAATGGTTGTGCTCTGCATTGCCAGGGTGCAGGTGGCTTGTAGAAACTAAAAAACCCCACTTTTTTTTTTTTTTTTTTTTACTGTCTACAGATTCTCGTGACACACTGATTGCAGCTTGATGTGCAAAAAAGCAGGGCTGGAGGTATCCATACAGCCTGCCATCCCATATCACTTAGACACAATACTGATGCACTAGGACTTGTGCTTTCTCCAGAGCTCAGGGATGCTCATGCCATGGCACATAGGTGAGCTTGGCCATCTTATAACCTCCTTTCCCTTACCCTTCTCCCATGACTTCTTACTCCTTTTAAAGCTGTGGACCATGTGGGTGTTTCTGACAGTCTCCATGTTATGTGCCAGCAACCCTGGGGAACGCCCTAGGAGTGATCAAAATGCACCCAACCCTCACCATGTAGAACCTACGTACACATGTGTATCAGGTCGTGTAGCAGATCTGCTTCCACCTCTTGTCATGGACATGATGCCTGCCTGTCATTGCACGGAGAAAACTGTCATGTTGGTGACAATTATATTGGATGTCAATTGGATGTCATGGGTGTTGCTTAGAACAGAACAAGAAATTAAGCTATCAAAATATGTAGGTAAATGGAGCATTGATTCACTTGAAAAGGCAGCAGGAAACTGAATAGATCGCTAAAGCCTGACTTTTGGTTTTGGCCCCAAATAGAACTGAGCAGTGGCCATGTTCCCGTCATGACCTTCTGTTCCCTCCATCATGTGACCAGACATTAGAACTTGTGCAGCCAAAATTTAAGTGTTTCCCAAACTTTGATGGATCTCTGACCATACCAGTCATACAAAGGTATGTGCAAGAAGTTCCCATTATGGGACTGAGAGATACCTATATAAGGTCCACGTGAAACCCCACATCCCTGGGGACTCCAAAAGAACAGCATCAGCAAAAAAAAGACAAGTTTGGGTAGCAAACCATGGAATGCCTTTACCACATAATTTTATGGCAAAATCCAGGGGGGATATGGAGGGCTGTCAAAAAGTAACCATATAAAAGACTGAGGTGTCGTTGTCATCAGGACATTTCCATGTCTGTGTGATTCCTTCACACTACTTTGGTTGTGCAGACCACAACTGGTGATCTCTCAGGGGCTTTTCCAAGCAGTGCTAGCCAGTTATATAGAAATACTTGGGCAGTGGGGCAGGCTTTCAGACACTTGCTCACATAAACATAAGATGAAAAACCACACTACCATGTAGTATGACTGCCATTCCGGTGTGCTTAGCTATGCAATTATTTCTGCATATAAAAGCATGGATAAAAGCCCTTTTGCTCATGTGTTTGTGCAAGAAGCACTGGTGAAGCTGTGTGAAAATCTCCCTGCCCTGTTCTTGGCTTATGCAGTTGAAGGGTAGGATGAGACATGTGGTCCTGGCAGCGTGAAGAGCAGATGAGGAGCCAGGATCCTTTTATTCATAGCTGCGATGATCGGTGTGTGAGCAACTCTGATGTCAGCATAGATCTGTATAAACCAGTCGACCTAATTAAGTGTGAATAGGTGCAGATTTGGGAAAGATCAGCCTCTGTTAGTGGCAAAATCACAAACAGGAAAAGGAGCTGACTTTGTGGGACTGTTCACAGCCAGCAGGTTGCCTGGCTCTGGGCATGAATGAAGAGCTTCTGTGGAAATTTAGGAAGTAAGGAGAGAAATTGCTTTGCTTTAATATACAGGGAGGTTAACAGGCACCCACTGGAACCCTTTTAATTGGCAAGTAGCCCTGTGGAGGCTGGGACATATTAAACAATTGTCCTGGTAATCCAAAGCACAGCTAGGCTGAAAGTGTTCACATCTATCTTGTGAATTCCTTAAATAATAAACACTGGACAAAGTTCAATAAACAACCAGATCAAATCTCACTGAGGAGGCACTAGGAAAGCAGCTAGACAGAAGTGTCTATGAGGCAATGCTCTGCAAACAGGGCAAAATCACACAGAGAGGCAGACTGGAACTGATGTCTGCTCTGGAAGGATTTACTGGCAATGTGAGGTGAAGTCTTTTGGGCAGGGCAGGTACACTTTATTCAAGTTTTGAAGCAGGAGTTAGAAAACTTTTCCAAGGGCTGAATCAACCTTTCAGACTCGTGTGGTGGACCAGAAATGAATATCAGTCTGTAATAGTGCCAAAAATGCCGATGTATCCATGAGCTGTATGAAATGGAATTGCTGCTTGTGAAAGTGCCACAAGTTCTCCATTCCCACCTCTAAAGTGCATGGGATTCACCGCAACAAATCTCTTTTCCACAGCCTTCCTCACTCTCTGTTACTTCTTTTTATTAGGGGAAAGTTTAGTGTCCCTTAATCACCATCAACTCAAAGTATGCTGTCCCTGAAGCATCATTATAGTTCCTTACTAATGAAAGTACTTTTCTAAACTCCTAGCATGACTCTACCATATGATGCCTTCAAGAAACACCATGGTGGGATGACTGGACCAGTCAGCTTTGTCCCAGCTGAGTGGTAGGGATTAGGTGCTGTGGCAGGACAAGCCCTGGTGAATCCCCATCCAGGCCTGGTGGATAGGGTTTATGGGGTGGCATGTAGGGCTGGGAGGAGGTAGGCTGTGGTGTTGTGCAGGAGGGTGTATGGGTGGGTAGGTTTTTGGGGGGATGTAAGGGATGTAGACCTGGTGCGATCTGTGGGGTCATACACAGGAGGGCATGGGGTTGAGGGAGATAGGTAGCGCATAGAGGAGGGCTGTGGAGCTGTGTGGAGGGGTCAGGGTTCACTTAGAGACATTGTGTTGAGGTTGCTGATGTATCCTGGATAAATCTTGCTGTGACTTTACTGTCCTTGAAAAGGAAAAGGTTTCGGTATCTCTTTTTTAGTCAAAATGGAGATATCTGATACTTGTGGATGTAACACCCTTGTCATGTTTAACACGGTATGTGTGAACTTCTGGCTTTCCTACAGCCTACCTGTGCTTTCACCTAAGTTGTTATGCCAGGCCCCTTATCATGCAACACTTTGCTGTTTGCACCTTGCTGATGGGTTGTCAAGACAGTGCACGGCAATGTCACTGCGCAGTTTGTCATCGTGCCGTCAGAGTGGAAGCAGGCAGGGGTGGCGTGCAGGTCTCCTTCCCTGCCTGCATCCTCCCTGCTCTGCTGCTCCTCACAGCTCACAGCAACATCCCCATGACTCCTTCCAGCTCCTTCTCACCCCCTGCAGCAGGCAGATGTGACTGGGGGGGTCTCTGAGTGCTCCAGGTCTCTCCCGTGGGTTGGAGGGTAGAGTTCAGCTTTTTCCTGCCATGGCACTGTGATTCCCAACCACAGGGCAGTGGCACGTGGAGGACCGCCCAGCCACTTCATGACCCACCTAAACCCATTGCGGATATGGGTATTGATTTCTGCAGTGACAAAAAAAAGAAGAAAAATTTTCTCTCCCAATCTCATTCTCTGCCATTGTGTCCAAGTGTAAAACCAGTTAAAAAAAGAAATAATATTGCTGCCCTTGTGACCAAGCGGCAGGTTGATATTTGGGCCTTGCAAGGTTGTTTCTGTTAGGATGAGCAAGCAGTGATGTGGGCCAAGTACCAGACTGATACTATTTTCTTTATTCACCAAAAAATGCCAGCAAAATCCTGTTTTCCTAAATAAAGTGGAGGCAATGAACAGGCAGCCTCCTTGACCTAATAAGCACTGAGTGCAAGCAGCTTGTCTTTTTGTCCCTTCTTAAGACCCTGCTCTCATAAGACTTCATGTTACCAGCATAAATCCTTAGCTAAGCATGGCCAAGAGTAGGGAATTACTCCTTTAGGGGACTTCAGACCCAGCCAGGGTAAGCTGATGTGGGGTGAGCCTATGGGATGAGCCTGTGGGCAGCACTGCACAGTGCTCATGGATCAACACAGCTCAACCAAAGCTGACCCCTGGCAGAGTCCTTGGCTGTGATGGTGTCAAAGCTTGATATTTCATCCAGGTCCTCCATATCTTGCTGAGTTGCTCCCGAGTACCTGCTGGTGTTGTTAAGGCAAGTGGAAAGCAGGGAATGGAACCTGTGTGTCCCGCTACCATTCATCCCCTCACCCAAAGCATTCAAGTATGAGCAAGGAGGACCTTGACTCTGCAGATGAGCTCTGAAAGGTGAAACAGCAGTGAGCTGTAGGTATTTATAGGTGGAACCTTAATGGAGGAGCAGCACTCATCAAATCAGTCAGGTTGCTGGCAAGGCTGGTTGTAAACAAGCTAATGTTCAATTGCCACCAAGTCTCAAAACGACAATAGCCTGAATAAAACACCAGTTTATGGTTGTGGTGGGCTTTGAATGAAGTGACCTCTATGCTGGGCCTCCAGGAAACGAGACAGGGGAAGCTAGAAGGGAGCTGGATCAGGCAGGTTTCAGTTATGCGTCTTGAACATAGAGAGCACACCAAAATATTACACTTAGAAAGCTGAAAGGGAATACCTGCCACGGTTTGAAACACTGTCTCACCTGCCTCCTAACTATTTTTAAAAGCGAAGGAGAATGTCAGACCTTTGTCTTGCATCAAGAATGAGTTAATTTCCTATAGATGTACAAACATTTTGCATGACCATGACAGCCTGGAAAGCACAGAGCTATCTGTGCAACAGTGGATAATAGGTGTGCTCTGCTGTATGCAATTAGTCCTCCAGAAATGCTGGGTGAGTTTTTAGCTGCTTCCCAAATCTTGGTCCTAGGAAAGTCACTGGGATCTCTCCTCCTGCATTCAAGTGATGAAGATTCATGCTGGGGGACTCTTCTGCCTCGGTCTAGCTCTGCTGAGTGTGTTTGCTTGTCCCATGGAGGTAGAAGAAGAGTGGTCACTTGTAGGAAAACCTCCTGCTGCTGCCTCAGGGGCTGATGTTCCCAGAGAGGGGAGCAAGTTCCTACATGAAACAGGGTGAAGGACTGACATCTATACAGCTTCAGATGGGATTCATCTGGCCTAGTTTATGCATGTAAAAGAGAGTTTTAGATGCAGACTTAGGCAGAGTCTGAGTTTGAATCAGTCTAGGCATCTCTTATAGCCAAGGGAGGGAAAAGGGAATTCAGCTCCTCCAAGAGGCGCCTGCAGAGCCCCTGTACAATTTGACCTCATGTCTGACCATGTAAAGAGAAAGCTCTGGTCCAGATGGCAAATTTACAGAAGCCTAAGGTATTTGTGATCAGACCCAAATCAGCCAAATTAGTCTGTTCTTTTGTCTTAACTGCACAAATCTGAGGAGGAAGCAATGTGTTGTTGCAAGAATAATACCAGCAGGATTTCTTCATTTCCTATGTTTCCCTAGCTCCAGGGGGGACAACGAACTGCATGGGTGATGAGTCAAGGTTTCTGATGCTACCTCCCTGTGTCAGCATGGATCCAATCAAGTGCAGATTTGGGGAACAGCTTGCTAGGAGGGTGAGAGGGACCTGAAGTGGACCTTGCTTAAGCAAAATTGAATGACCCTGGGACAAAGCAGCATCCAGAAGCTTCTTTACTTTTTTTTTACCTAAATCTGACCATTTGGAAACATTGACTCATTGCATTACTGCAGGTAGAGCCTGTTTTTTTATACAGTGTAGCTCAGCTGGTCCTTCTCAGAGCTTGCAGCATCTCTTGTGGGCACTAGTTGCTGGACCAGTATATTCATGTAAAAGTTTTGCCCTCTGTGGGATTGTGTAAATATGTCTTTCTCAAGTTGCCCTTGAAAATTGGCCAGATCCCTGGTTTCAATTTGCCTGGACCCAGCAGACAATGGGATGACAACATGAAGGATATATGGGATATGCCTTGCACGTCTCTGAAGTCAGCATCCTCACAATACAGGGACAAAATTTGGTCCTGCTTGCAGCAACCTCAGACTTGTCACTGTGTCTTGTAGCACCATCGGAGCCACAGAATGTAAATGTTTATTGCCTTCTTTTCATGGGCCTGTGGGTTGGGTTTTGAGTTTCATGCAATGCAGTGAGGAGGGCCTCCAGAGAGCGGTGTTATAAAAGAGCCAGAAGCCAGATGTGTATACGACTTGAGCCCAGAGAAAAGTCCCTGCAGTTTTACTCTGTCAGGGCAGCGGGGCACTGAGAACAAGGGAAAATTGAGCCAACTGTAGGATGCCATCCGGTCTTTAGGGTGGACAAATGCATGTAATCTTGGTCGGGGCTGTAAAAGCAGCATTGCTAGGCTGGAGGAGAGGAATGCGTGTCCAGGGAGCTGAGATAATGGGAGGAGGAGCTCGGAAGAAAGAGAAGAGGAGCGACATTCGCTTTCCCTATCTGTGAACTTGATGCAGAAAGACATTCTCAGTTTCCAATAAGCAGTTCATTTCTCTTAACTTAATACCTTTTTACTCCATCGCTAGAAGAGTGATCTCAATTAAGGCAGCACAGCAGGGCTTCCTGTATAAACCTCCTAACACCGCCAGTTACGTTATTTGCTACAACCAGCCAGAGTTATGATCACCAGTGAAAAATAAGCTTCCTATCTGGCAGCTGGCCAGATTCATCCTAGCAAAGCAGCAGAGTAGAAGGACTGGGAGAGGGAATGCATTGAAATGTAAAACAGTTAACATTTCTACAATATATGTCAGCATCCACCAAGCAGTGTGGGCAATTAAGTAATGTTACATTGTACACTTCACCTTGGAAGAAAAGCTCATTTTGATGAAATAAAATACCCAAATGCCACAGACTCTACTGCCGATTTCACTTCTAAAGCAGTGTTTTCCCTTCTATGCACAACGCTTAGCACAGAATTAAGAGAAAAAAAAAGCAGCGTGATTTTAGACTTGGAAGATAAGTAAAAGTGTGGGCCCTCTGCCAAGTTTCTCACCATTTAGCAGTGCTGAGATGGGATAAAGAGCAGATTTCTGACTGCTTCCCACAGCCACTTTTCTAGTTTTGCAGAGCTGTTTTGTATTAGAAAATTGTTGAAGATCTTTCATTGCATCTTTTCTTTCCTCTGATTTAAGGGATCTTCGTGTCTTCACCTCCCCCTGCTTTTCAGTGGAAGCAGCTTCTATAGGGGCCCTGACCTCGCACTGCATGGGAGCAGTTTGCTTGCAGGAATGATAAAGCTCTTCAGCAGAGTGACCAGGGAAATTGGTTGTGGCTGCATATGTCAGTCCTGCTGCACTACTTTTTTTTAAGGTAGAGATGTCCCAAAATTAAGTGTGATAGCACTGCTGGAAATCTTCCACATTACCCTATGGACAGCCTTGAAACTTGGTGGTGACTTTGCTGAAAAGTAAGGCAGTGTATGTGCATCTGGGCCATTAGTCTGAATAGCTGAACTTGAGAGATGAATGGAAACGGCCTGTTGCTTGAGTTCACCGGAAGGGAAAACCTGTTTAAAAAAAAAAAAAGAGAGAGGAAAAAAAAGAGAGGGAAAAAAGGATATAAGCAAAAAATGTAGTCTCTAAATTCCTGTGGGTTCTATTAAAATTCTTCTTCTGCTGGCATGTTACTGGAGAGCCTTTAGCTTTGAGAACTGATTGTCCAGTACTGCTGGCTTGTCTTTTTTAAAACCTGGATGCTGACTGGAACCAGATGAAAAATTTTAACTGAAATGTCTATTAGGGAACTAATTCTGGGAGAAATTCGATAGACTTTCAGGCTCATTTCTGATACACCCAGATGCTGAATTGGTAAAGAAATACTGCGCATGCTGCAGAGCAATAGAAGGAGAGGAATGGGGAAGGAGAGAACAAAAATAAAGTGGCAAAAGTGTTTGCAGAGCTGGGAGGTGGAGGGGGAATGCTTTAACCATATCTTCTTTTGCCTTTGGTCCATGAATCTCATGGATGATTACTGTTAGTTTAGTGATTAAACATAACAGGATCATGAGATTCAAGGAGGAAAGGTCCTATTTGCAGCTATGCTGAAGTTTCAGAGGGGTGTTTCAGATAGGTAAACTGTTGTTATGCAAATGTAAAATGGCTTTTTCTTTTTTCCTAAGCCTCTCTGGGGCATTGGGGCCTGGTGCTGCATCTTCCTTTGGTGTGGTATTTTAGAAATTTGTTGGGCTCAAATTCTGAATGCAGGCTCCGCTCTTAACACTTTGAGGGTGTAGGAGGCTAGCTTTGATATTTTGCATAGGTTCTGCTGAACCTATTTCAGGCTGCAGTTTGATGGTTTACACAAGAAAATAGCCTGAAGAAAGTGACATTTAAAACCTGATTGTTCATGAACTACCGAAGGCAGAAGAAATTTTGTTTAATGGGAGAGCTGGGAGTCCCGATTTTGTAGAGATTCCTTGTGGTCATCAATTTTATGCTTCTGAATGGTCACTGGTCATTCATACTAAGCAGGGAATCAGTTTTTCAGACCTCCCAGAATACTGAGAAAAGCAAAACTGGGTTTCTCAGGCAGCCAGGACCAAATTACTCCCAACAATGCCATGTCTAACAGTGGGCCACTTATTCAAATGGCAACAGAAAGTCCCCTTAGAAAGCATCCGTGTGACATTAGGAACATCTGAGCCATGGGGACTCCACTGGATTCAATTGTCAAACACAAAATGGCTTCACCATGAGGTATGTTCCCTCAACCTGCTAAACACTTTGCTGTTATGGGCGTGTGTGTAAATTGCTTTCTGTGTTTTGTCTTACCATTTATCTAGAGCTTTCCTGATAGCGCAAAACCTCCTGTTCTTTGTTTGAGGTACAGCTCTAGCACAGACCAAATGTCCAAAAGGTCTAAGGCACTGATCCTGCAAGAACTTAGCCTCCTGAAGACACTGACTTAATTGGGACTACCTGAGCTTATTTTTAAGCATGCATGCAAGCCTTTCCTGGACTGAAGCCTGGATTAGTAACCAGGACAATAAACTGCTGGTGGTGGCTTAGAATGTCAAGTAACAGGTTTAAAATATTTAGATGTCCGGGACCTGAATCAAAGAAATCAGATTCTATATTTCCATATTCTGAACTGACCTGTATGATGTGGAGTCTGTTTTAATGGTCTGGCAGCACTCTGAACTTGGTTCACCTTCAAGGAACGGCTCTGGTTGCACACCAGCTCGAACAATATGCTAGCAGGATCTAAGTTATTTTCTGAGTTGTTTTCTGTTGTGTTCACTGTTATCTTACTTATCTCTTTGGCCTTTTAATGATTGCAGTGGTCATGTTAGCTTGCAGCAACATTCAAAGACCATTATGTGTTTCCAAAAATCTTTGGATATAAATCACTGTTAATTGAATGCTGCAGTTGTCAATGTGTTCTTTTACACCCAAATCATGAATATTATGACCATTACATCCTTCTTCCAAACTTCTCTTTGTCTAGCTAATACCCTTTTAATGCCTTTTTAACCATCTGAGACTATTAATGGTGGCAACTCCACGCACCTTCTCCTGCTGTTGTTTCCCATATGGCTTCTGAAATAGGACCCAGGAGCTTGAATGGTGTCTAGCTATGGCAAATCCCTCCCACAGTCAATGGAAGTTGTTCTGTGGAGGAGAGTGAGTGATGGATCAGGTCAAATGAACTAGTCACTTGTATTTATAAACACAGATGTGGCAGGTTGGGAGACACGTGGTCAACGCCTGCAACTGTGCTTGTGAGGATTTAGTCTGCTCCCTTAAAAAGCAAATCACATGTTGTTCCTCAGCAAGATTTTTGGTCTGTTTAATAGGATAAATTCATCCTCTGCCTGGCCTCGGTGAGTTTTATAGCAGTACTGCATGTAGCTCCCTGTGCTCAGCTAGGATATCTCTGGGTTAAGGATCACTGCCACAGGCACAAAACACTACCAGCAAAATGTCCCTAAATATTAAATCCTATTACATGTTCTGGAGAATGAATACAGAAAATACCCCTGTGTAAGCTGAGAAACTGAATACCCAGTACTGGTGCCCTGAGTTCTGGTTCCTTGTGTGGTGTCCTGGAGCTATTTTAGTCCAAAATAATCCACAATGACTTCTGTGAGCAAGAGGGTCTTCTGTGTACAAAAAGCCTGTGCTAAACTGTGATATGGAGAGCAAATGCACTATGGAGTCTCTGGGTTTCCTGAGCCCCGGTGAAATTAGGTAAAGCAAAGCTCTGACAGCCCCAGTACACAATGGTCGCCCCCCAGCAAACTCATATCGCCCTCGATAAGGCAGGGTTTTACCCAAGATATGGAAAGTTCCTATTCCTTCTTGTCCAAGTTTCAGCAAGAGGGGAAATGAGGCTTAAAGCCTGTCATTGCTCTCACTAATTCTAGTTCTCTTGGCTAGATGGGTAAAATTAATCTCCACTATAAACATCTTCAAATATTTACATACAATAACAATTATGGACATTTTGATTTAAATGATTAAAACACCAGGCTTGACTAGACACTAATTGCTATTGATTGTTTAATGATATTGTGGAATGGTAATGCAGGCTTCATATTGACAGTCAAAAGCAATTGACCGAAAAGTCATTATCCATTTTTAGCCTTACAAGTAAACTGCCTGAATTTTGATTGAAAAATATTGTACTAAATGTAGAAAACCTCCTAAAGAAAAAGGATGAAAACTCTAACCTCCATATTATTGAAAGCATTTAAATTACTCTTCTGACCACACAGCAGGAATACAAGAAGAAATTTAACCTTCATTTCCAGAAGGAAGTTTTGACTACAGTCAGTGGTTAGAGCACTAATCTTTTGGTTCTGGGACTGGGATTTAAGTTCCTTCTCTGATTTTTATGTGCAGTATGTTTATGGCCTCATCTCACTCTTGTAATTGGCATTGCATTTCATCAGAAAACCATTATACATAATTTAGCTGTGTTCTTCATAGGTCAGACCTGAGTAGAAGGTCACATTGGAGCTACCTAAACCATATGCATTCTGAAGATAAACACTGAATCTTGATTTTCATTTTGCTGCCAATTCTTTTTTTTTTTTTTTTAATGGGAAACAGGGAAGGGAGGAGACAAGGAAAATCCTGCAAAATGCCGTATTTTATCAGTGGCACTATACCTTTAGTGTTCTCTGTGCATATTATTATGCATGCAGCTTGCAGCATAATATAGAAACCTACTGGGTAAGATCAAGGGTCCACAAACTCACTATCTTCTCTCTGATCATGACCAGTATGGGAATTGTGGTGATAATATTTGAGCTAATGTTCCTCAAAGGTGTGTGCAACATGGGAGAATTGAAGCAGAGTCATGGACCTACAGGATGCTGAGCCATTGGGAGGATTGAGCTGGACCAGGGCTTGCACAGAGCTCACCAGTTCCAAAATAATCATCCTGAAGTTGGCCAAGCCCAACTTCTGCATCTCATCTCTCCCACTTGTGTTGGTGGTTGTCCAGGTTTCAATCCAGACCCAAATTCAGGAACTAGATTATTTGTCCCCTGAAAAGTGGTCTCAGTGGATTTCAGTTCAAAAGTTGAATTCTGCTCCTCCTAGAAATAGGAAGGCATAGTTAACATGTGAAACAGGAATGAAACTTGAAATAAAGGAAGTGTTTCAGGAAGTGAGGATTTCATTTGACCTGGTAATTGTAGGGTGGGCATCAGCTAAACGATCTGAATGTCCAGAAACCTTCAGCTGTTTCCCACACAGGCAATTTCCAGGACTTCTCTATGAAGGGGTCAAAACATGGCTGGGTGAATTGCAGTGGTAAGACCAGTAGGCAGAGCCATGAGAAAGTCCAACCATGCATACAGCATGGAGCACGGCTCCCAGAGGGGTATATCCTGAGTATTTCTCTGTCGTTTAGCTGTTTACACTGGGGTGAGACTGTCTCCCATGCCTAGACAGATTTGACCACAGTCAATGAGGAAAACAGAATGGCTCCACCCATAAACTCAGGAGAGAGAAGCAAAATTTATGCACTTTAATTAATTAAGGGAAATGTATCTTTTCGGTATCATTTGTTGTGATACTCTGGAATCTTTTCTAAGGAACTGAAAACAGTCAGTATTCTAATTAGTACACTGAAATCTCCTCTCCATGTTCAAAGTATGAAGCTATTTCATTACAACTCCAAGAGGAGGGGCTGCTAAATAGGATGCCTCAATCAATAGTAAATCACAACTGCTTTTCAGGGCTTTAAGAATATAAAAATATACACTTTGATAATTGCGCTGTGACCCCATTATATGACAGGTATAAACCACTGCTGCTAATGAGTTGTCATAAAATAATATGAAAGAAACCAAATCAATTTATAAATAATAGTTTTGTTTTCAAATAATTCTGAATATATTTTCCAAAATGGAATATTCAAAAATTACTTTTAAATACCTTTCTGCAGTAAATGTATACTTGCATATGCTACAATTAAGAAGGAAAATTAATATTAAAAGTACAAGTACAAATCATGACCTTCCAGCCTAGGAATTCTATAAGGTTTGTTTCAAGGTAAGACCAACATTTTCAAATATCTGTTTTCACTGGCAGAGCCCTAAATTCTAAATGTAATCAATTAAAAGTAGCCTGATTTTTATAAGACTGTTGAACTACAGGCTACAGAAGCTGAGGACAAACTTTATTCATTTTTAAGGCCAGAAAACCTTAGGGAAAAAAAAAAATCACATAGTTACCATACTAGTCCTAGTGGTATATCCAGCTAAAAATTCCCTTCCAGGAAGAAATCTAGTTTTGGCTGGGATAACTGAATCTATAGAGAATCTTTCTTTATCCTTGGTATTCTGCTAGATTTCAAAAGGAAAGGAAAGG